>PQXL01000182.1:0-69505 GCA_004916875.1 Botrytis galanthina
TATATATATATATATATAAATAGCTTCAAATGCTCACATCCACCTGGGCAGTATATATTCACATATTCACGATTAAAAGCAGCATGTAACTATTCCGAATTATTTATTCCCATGAGATAGGTAGGATAGGTAACAGGTGTGAGAAAAATCCAGGTGGCTGTGAATTGGAAGAAGTCGGTGTCGATAGGATAGGGACAACTTCTCTGCTTTCCAAGTTATGCGTTCCTCTATTCGTGTTCTGTTCATCCATTCGTTGTTCCTCAGGAACATTAACATTCAGCCAAACCATCTCATACTGGACTGGGTAGCTTCCCAATCTTCCCCCTTTCCCCCTTTTCCTGTTCCAACCAAGTTGAATCAACCCCCATGCAAGCAGGGTCATTCAAGGTCACACCGACTCTACCAAGGTAGGTAGCAGAGGACGTATATCGTACGAATCCTCCGAGCATATAACTTCTCATTCCCGTTCTTGGAAATGATGAGGCTACAATGTTACATGAGAATACCTACGTCTACGATGACAACGACATCTCTACTCAAGTCTCCTGTACCACCATCAGACGCGCGTTAGATTTTCAGTCAGATACATTATCTCTTCCATCATTGGCTGATGACTTCAAACTTCTTACATACCATCAGTGAACGAGTCTTATATTCGATTGCCAAGCAGGCATCTCAAGATATCTCCCGTAACGTTGTCTTGACATACGTATATCTGCTCTATTGACTTGTAGAACTAGCAAAGTCTTTCCATATCTACCAAATATCTACCAAATATCTACCAAATATCTACCAAATATCTAACCAAATATCTCCCAAATATCTCCCAAACATCTCCCAAACATCCACCTATTTACCCATCAATACCCATCAACCTAAATTCCATCCTTCGTAATCGCCTTCAAGTTCAAATCCAATTCCCTCCGTATACTTCGTACGTGCTAGGTAGATATACGAAAGTCCGAAGCAAGACAGCATCCGCCCCCTGAAATAAAAACGGCGAGAGGCAACTTCCCATTGGTGTCGAACCAAGAAATTACATTGCTGGTCCGAGAGTCAAAGACAAAAAGCCATTTGACGGTTGGAAACACTTGTTCAATACGGTGCGCGACATGTCCGAATCATGCAATAATTGAGGGGCTTGGTGGGGTAAAGCTTCAGATGATGATTACTTGTCTGCTGGTATCAACCAACTTGCATTTATGCATGAATTCGTTTTATATTGGGGATTCAACGTGTATTGTTTTTAACCTTTGCCACTTATTTCAAATAAAGCTTTATATGTTTAATTGTAGATGTATCATTCATGCATTCTCTATAATAAGCCCTCTGTGAGGTGGCAGGCAATCTTATTCAGAAAGTCCTGATGAAACTTCCCTCCCCCCTTAACAAGATTGGCAGGATATCAATATCAATGTCCCAGTGTCATTCCCAAATGTCTAATCTACCAAACTCCAAAACTCCATCCCAGTTCATTCATGTGACGTAGTAGCTCTCGCTATAACGCGTATCCCATCCCTCAATCGTTTTAACCTCATTGAGATCTCATCCTCATGCGGCATTTGCAGCCTCCTCCCTCAATCCCCCAATCAAGACATCACAGGCATCCATATCTGCCGCATCAATCTTCTCACTACTTCTTCCCAATTTGCCCAACTCCTCGGTCGCAGCATCCATTACCTCCTGGAAATTTCGGATCGCACTACTCAAAGCATAAACGGCCTTTCTCCTCACGTCCTTCTCCTCCTTCTCATTGACACACATCTGGACCAAAAGTGGCACCCCTCCTTCCTTTAACATAGACTTCTGACTCTTCTCATTATTCTGCACGGCTGTTCCTATGCACCAGGCCGCCATTTTCCTGATTTCTTTTTCCTCGTGTCCCAAAAACTCCAATAAAGGTTTCCATAACTCGAGTACCTCGATGTTGTTGGCATTATCGAGGTTCTCAATAAGTTGTTCGAAGTTGTCAAACGCAATAACTTTGTCTTCAATAGTGACTTCGGGGTCGGTAGACTGAACGGCCCATATGGAAGCCTTCATGAGGTCGGCGTCACTGGGACCACCAAATAGCACATTCATGGCATCCGCTGGGAGGGCTCTGGTTTGTGGAGGTGCGTTAGGATCGGTGGCGGTGGCAGTAGAGTTCTCTACACTCCATTTGAGAAGTTCGTTCATTGCTGGTGGCATGGCCATGATGGCAGATTTCTATATTCTTTCTAGAACTGAAAGTTGTGTAAATTCGTATGATCGAAAAGTCAAGAACCGGCAGGTGAAATTGCTTTGCGCCGAAAAGGTTTATAGTATATTGAACAAGAAAATGTTTAATTCTCAAAAAAGTGTAGATGAGATCAAGAGAAGATTGTAATTTTGAGTAAAAACGAATCTAAAAAGTTTTCTTCTCTTTTGTACGAGATGACTTAAATTTGTCTATTTATGTCTACTCACTTCGAGATGCTTCCAATCGAGACTTTTTTTTGGCAGGGCATGAGGCAGAATTTTGGCGGTGGGAGAATGATGACTTGCTTAGTCATATACATTTCTTTCCACCAATAACAGCCTTCTTAACAATCTTGAATTAGTTGATAGATCAATCATCTATTACTACCTACACCTTTGATTTCCTGACTTTCCTACATACGATTTCTTATTTGGGAATCTGAAGTTGTTCTATAAACACATATGAATGAGATCATCTCGGCATATTTCCCTGGGCCAGTCTTGACAAGCTGCTCGAGTCTGATGTAGAAGTCTACTTTGCATACAATAATATTTACTCATACCATGAGGACTCTGGGTACTCTCCGGTTTCAGTCAGCATCATTGTGTAAAGTTACAATGCGATATCATCAGACAAGTGCTTAGAACTCACTGGCCATACATATATATGCAACCTCAACTCAAGTCTTTGAAGTTGTCGAATCTAACTCAGAAAGCTCTCCTAACAGCCCACTCAAGACTTGTATGCAATCAGTCATGCGAGTCTCACAAGTTACTGAATCAGATCAATAAACTGTTCATAAGCGTATTATTTCTAATGCTTTGATAGTACTCGCATTCATGGAGCTTTCGGATGAAAGAAGAGACGATACGCCCTCACTTCTGTGGCTTCGGACTGCCATTCACCCATGAAACGAGGCAAACAGAAACTTGAACTTGCTTCCCTTTCCATAGATAGGTAACCACTGTCCTTCGTTGAGAGTTACTGAAATCTATATTTCAATCGCTTAGAATCGTTCGGCAAAAACGCTTTTGTCTACAATAAATCTCTTGATGACTGTAACCACGAACATTTAAATCCGAGACCATCAAAAGATCAGAGATATTCAGATCTCATGACATAGTTCTCTGATGTTTGTGCTCATAATCGTAGTGTCATGTTTATCGAAATGGAAAATACCAGTGGAGATATACTGATTGCTGGTAGTGAGACGACCACTCCAAAGTCATTGATTCCCTCCCATCTCCCATTTCCCATTTCATTTTTCATTTTTCATTTTATATCTCTCTACACTTGACCTCATATGAGAGAGAGAAGAGAGAGAAGAGAGAGAAGAGAGAGAAGAGAGAGAAGAGAGAGAAGAGAGAGAAGAGAGAGAAGAGAGAGAAGAACACATACAAACAAATCCACAATCAAACTCTATTCACCTTCATACACCTCTTTACAACACCCCTCCCCCTTTACATCTCACCAACTACTCAAGTAATCTCATTCCTCTACATGACTATCTTCCAGCATAAACTCCCAAATTCAAAACTCAAACCTCAAACCTCATAATACTGCAAATAAATACTTATACTCATCTCAATCCCATCACACTAAACTCAGAATCCAAAAGCTTATATGTGTATCTTTATCTTCACATCTTCCCTTCTACGATATCTCAGCGATTGTTTCGCAAGCTCCAAGCTCCAAGTCCCAAGTCCCTGGCTTCCTATTCTTCCTCTCCTGTCCTCTTTTCGGCATCTTCTTTTCTAGAGATCTACCCCCCATTTCCCAATTTCCTCTCTCTCTGCCCTCTCTACTCCCTACTCCCTACTCCCTACTTCCCTCTCCCCCCATTCCTTTCTATTACTCCTCTCTATTCCATTTCATTCCTATCATCATCATCATCACCACACTACCCCCTTCAAGTAGGTTTCAGAGATCTATACTATTAAACCCATACTACACACACACACAAACATACACACACACACACACACACCAAACACGAATACAAACACAAAGATATTCTTTCCTAATCAATAACCATCAAAAAGCATCAAAAACATTTCAAGCATCCAATAACATGGAAGCGAGCAAGTAAGTAAGTAATTGTTATTCATCCCTACTCCATCCACATCCATCCATCTCCTACTTACTCTTAACCCCCTGCCTACACCCACCAGCATTCTAACCTCCAGCACCCATTGCAATCGCTATGAATTTTCGCTCCACATACACACATCCACAAATATACGCTCTAACTACCCTTTCTCTCTCTCTCCCACAAACCCTTCCTCAAACTGTATATTCATAAAGGAAGAAACTAGCTCACGGAACATTACATTTCCACGCAGCCATACATATCATGCCATTGAGACAAGATTGAAAAAAAAAAGTAAAATAAAAAAAAGAATCTCAAATTTCTTATTATGAATCTCTACCAACGCACGCCCAAACGCCTCATGCAATGCGAAAGAATCCCCGAAATGCAACTAACAAACTCAATAGTGTGTTGGCATTGGCATTAGATTTCAATTGTCTTCATCGCAGATTCATCATCAGCATGGGTTTCCTTCTCAGAAGTTCCTGATACTAATCCCAATCCTGTAACTTTTTCACCAGCCTTTTCATTTTCTTTGTTCTCGTTAGGTGATTCGGATTCTATAAATGGTCGATCCGATGATTTGTTTTCCTCACTTGGTCTTGGGGTTTGAACATCGACAAGTTTCGTAGCGGGGATTTCTATGGTGCTGACCTTCATTCCTAATCCGGAACCTTCTTCAGCAACTTGAGCTAAAGGACTTGATTTTCCATAACCAGGACGATTTGGACTTGGAACTGGTGAAGCTCCCGAGAAACGTTGCATAGAACGTCCGCGTGGCTCACCAATTTCGGCAGCTGGGCTTGCGTAAGGAGATCCAGAAGGGGATCCTCCATTACCATTGACGGGTGGCGCCGATCTTCTTCGCACATTCTTGCGACCATACTTCTGATCCATTCTCCATCTTAAAATATCAAAGTAACCAGGTTCAACTTTTCCTGACTTGAATTCCTTCAATTTTAGCTCATTGGTTTCATCATCCACAAACCATTTACCACTGCTGAGATCATCTGCGACAGTAGCCAAGAAAGCAGACCATGATCGTGCGACGACATATTTGCAATCGTAGTCCCGACCAAATAGAATAACTTGACCCCATTTACCAGCTGGTCCTGGTGCCAAATCAACTGCCAAATTGTTTCCACCCCAATCTCGAACGAGAGGAATCCAAGCGAGATGAGCGTAAACCTTTTGAATTGCATTAGGAGGTTGAGAATCCTGGCGGGCCAATAAATCTTGTCTCCAGTAGGGATTTTGTGCATTCGCAGGTTGCTTCGATGACGAAGATGAGCTACCACCTAATGCCTTTGGTGGAATTGAAGGCCTGTAAGAAGATGATTCTGTAAGATATTCCTGGTTGACCTTTTTCCAGTTTTCCCACTCTTGTACAATTTCCTCACAATCAAGCAACATGGAGCCAAAAATGATTCCCGTAGGTAGACCACCACGTTCTTGTCCATCGTGAAGTTGCATCGATTCTCGAACTTCCATTGGAAGGGAGCAGTCCAATTGATGCTCTAATTCATTCAAATCATTGTTTGTGCATCCCTCGCAGAGTTGATCGAATAATTCTTCATAGTTATCCTCGGCCCATCTATCGATTCTCTTCCAAGAGTGTCCAACTGGTGGTGGTGGAGGAAGACCCTCTTGGAAAGCTTGCAATTGAATTTCTCCTGGTGTAACATTCTCAAAATTTTCTTGCGTAGATTGTCGCTGAAGTGTAGATGATCTCATTCCTGGTGAATATGGAGATTGTGGGCCTGGACTTGCAGGAGGAGCAAATGGTGAACTTGGGTAAGCATTGCCATTGAGTGCAGATGTAGATTGTCGACCTGCATCTTCGAAATAGGGGGAATTCAAATCTGCGCGTGATTCTGAAGCTGTTGTTGCAACTGAAGTTAAAGGTTCATGTCGACTTTGTGCGAGAGGAACATGTCCGCCGGTTCTATATGGAGAATCATACGACGAGTCTGTTTATTGGATTATTTTGGTTAGCAGAGAGATTAAAGTTTCTCGGGGAGTTTTGGTATCAACATACGACGATCATAACTGGTCATAGTATGCCAGAAAGATTTAATGGCAGAGCCCAATGGGCTAAAGGTATCAACGTTAGTATCATTTGCAGAATTAATTGAAGTCAATCGGGTTGGAGGTGGTAGATAACCTTGATAACAGAGGATTAAGACCAAAAGGGGAATTTTGAAGGATGACTTACTTTCCTGCCATGACTGGCGATTATTCGAGTATTGTTGTAAATACTTATTTAGATAACTGGATGAAAGTTTCACAGTCTTGATAGCTGTTGATGAGGAATTTCCCAAAGAGATTTGACGTGTGTAGGTCGGGAGGTGGTAATTTGGGTTGTTTTGTTTGTTGTTGATATTGAGAGGTTATGCGCCGTGTGGAGAGGGAGAGGGAGAGGAAGAGAGAGAGAGAGAGAGAGAGAGAGAGAGAGAGAGAGAGAGAGATAATTCTGGAGATATGGTTTTATTAAGGAGATGGATGGAGTTGAATTGAATCGATAGATAGATAGATAGATAGGTAGGGAGGGAGGTTGGAAGATTGAAAGACTGAGTGATTGACTGAGTAGTAAGACGTAAGTAAGTAGTAGTAGTAGTGGTAGTCAGGAAGTAAAGTGGTAAAGTCGTGAAAAAGATTTATCAAATCGCGGTTTGATTTGATTACTTTTATTGCAACTTTATTACACTTGACTTATTTCACTTATTGCACTTATTGCACTTATTACACTTATTACACTTATTACACTTATTCCCTAGTACGTACACTACAGTCTGCACCTAAAGTCTTTGCCCTGAATTTGGTGTATGGTAAGTTGCCTCCCTAGTACTTCCTTCCCTGAAACCCGCCCTTGGTCCTCCTTGGTCCTCCTTGTCTCCTGTCCTGTCCTGTCCTGGTCTCCTGGTCTGGGTGGTAAGTGAGTTTATCAATCAATTCCATCAATCAGTCATCCAATCCGAACGTCAAGAGTGCTGACTAGCCGAAATTTGGGTGGGACCCTTGGAAAAAAATGCCGATAGTGAGCGAACGAGCGAGCGCGATAAGTACAGAAGAGATTGGAGATGGGAGAGAGAGAAAAGGAGAGAGGGCGGATGTGGATGTGGTGACGAGGAGTTTATTGGTCGTGATATGGATGTGTGTGTGTGTGTGTGAATGTATCTGTATATGGATATATGTATGTATCTGTGTGTATGTGTGTATGTGTAGATAGGTATATCAAGGTATAAAGAATGAACGAGGACTAGAAGAACCATCGAGGGGATCTAGAAGAAGAGTCGAAGAACTAGAAGAACTATAGCTAGGTACACCTGGGCATAGAAGAAATCTTGTACGCTCCTAATCCAACATTCATAGTCAATATTTAACCATCGAATATATCCAAAGCCGGAGCACTCGACAGTAGTGAAGTCGTGAATCATTCGTTGGAATAGTGGCTTATTTCATGCATGTTTGGGGCATACATGTATTGAATACTATATATGGAGAAGTAAAATAGATCGATATTTATAATCGTTTCAAAAGGAGTCAAAAGGGGATGATGATGATGATGATGATGGAAAGAACTACTACCTACCTTCCTGCCGTACACACATCCAATCCTTTGTTCGATGACGACGGCAACAATGGCAAAAAAGAAAAGAGTGCATTCAGTCCACAGACAATGCTACGGACTAGGAATTCGGTATCTGAGATTCTCAGTAGATCAAGATAACGATGTTGGCGATATCCCATATGCATCAATTGCAAGTCATGATACAATATGATCACTGCAGATTGCTACTCTTATGGGATTGGCTTAATCGCATTGTATCTGATGTCTGAATCGTTCCATCAAAATAGACAGAAACCCAACATTAACCCAGATGGATGATACCTTCAAGTCAAAATACAGTCAGCTAGCCCGTCTCTGGTATTCGGTATTCTATAATTGAACTTTTGATTCACATGCAACGCTTCGCCACGAGTTTAACACACGCATGCAAACTAATCGAGTACTGCTGAGCAGTGAGGATATACTTCGTATATGTTGGGAAACACCAATCAATTACATACATACATATCATGGAATCCTTCAAATCCACATTGGTCCAACAGTCTTACGCTCACTCTGCCCCAAAGTCTCCAATTCGATTCTAGATGTCCATTTCATCTTCGCATCAAATTTCGCTTGCATCACTCCCTGAACCCCCTAAATCCCTGAGTATGTATCTCCACCGCTAATTCATTCTTTCCTACTTGCATGACATCTCCGGAAAAGGGGAAGTCCATAGAAGTGAGCCAGGATTATCATTATCAGAGGGGTAATCTCAACATATCAATCTTATTATAATCTCATCACAGACTGTGAATACATATTGTACAGAGTACCGACATGTGCTTGGCGAATGGCATATCAGCATTCAGATATTTACCCGTCATCAAAATCAAGAATTCGAGGTATCACAAAACCGTTGATCAATGTAATTAACCTTAACTTCTAGTCATACCATACATTGCCTGCGAAATAAACAAAAAGGGAACGAAGGCTTCTTCAGGGCTGAGAATTTACGACTAAAATACATATCACTACTACTAACTGTTGGCGGCGTAGCAACACACGTACACATATTTTCAAGCCCTGGTCCTCACTATCCCTCGCCACACGTTACAAAGATTTACAAAGTATTCATCTCGTTATGTATCTCCTGAAGTTAATTTCATCCAAGGTCAAAATTAACCTCGCGTGGCTGCGTTTCAAATCTTATAACCATACATTAGCTTCCTATAAACCTGCATCTCGCGCTCCCCGTGCAACGGAACAAGCACAGTCAGGCATTTGATATCATCTCATCCAATAATCTAGTCCCGATCAATCATTCCTCTAGCTCCTTAAAAAGCTTGGCGAGTCGACCTCCGAAACGACCGTGGGGTTACACGGGATGATTGGTTTTGGCTGGGGATTATATTGATCGTTAGGAAATAAACTCATCAAGGCGCCAGAAGGCGCATGGCAAGTTGTTTGGAGGGGAAGCTGGAGAGGGCTGATGAGGCTGGTGGGATAAGTCATGTGGTGGTGATGGCTTTCGATGTCACAGTTGTTTCACGGCTAAAGTGGTTGATTGGACGGAGGAGGTGTTTTCACAATCAAAAGTTTCAAGGCTGTGGGAAAGGGAAGACATGTTCTCGATATGCAATGCGGTTATTTAGCTTTTATCTTTTTATCGCCAGCATTGGGTATGGAGTTGAATTGGACTCGTCTACCTTTTAGATATATACAACTCGAACCAGTAGATACTTTTCTCAAGTAGCAATCATATTCAGAATTCAGAATTTGAGATTCAAGAGAACTTTGGATTCGCCACAATATCTCATCATCATTGCCTCAGCATAAATACCCAATATATACAAAACTAGAATGACACCCCCAATCCAAGCAAACCTCTAACATGGCACGTGATTATCACACTCTTATTAACGTAAGCGCGCGGCGGTAGCGGGCTTGGCTGAAGCTATCATTGCGCAAGCTTGATTGTAATTCAAACAGCTACCTCGTTAATCATATCGCAACACCAACAACAATATCCATCTACAAATTTGAAACGAGTTGCGCCATTAGTCGACAGATATTGTTCGACTAGAAGTAATTACCAAATTGGGCGCCAAAGGATAAATTTAGAGAAGGCGGAGCGACAGTTAAGAAAGCAACGGTCAAGGAGCAGATAATCGGAATCGCAAAGTAACAATGTCGGAAGAACGTCTTTGGAAATTCAGAAAGCCGGAATGGATGAATAGTGCCACGGCGAAGGGTGCTGGTGTTTATGCTGCGGGAGCTCTGGTATGATAGCCTTACAACCTCATGCTTTGTGTTTGTTATTGCGATTCCACGGAAAGCTCGATCATGTGCGATTGATTTGTGTTTCAAATGCCTCTACTAACACATCTACAAATAGTTCTCTCTCTCATTCTTCATCCTTCTCGATGCGGCTCTTTGGTCCAAGTCGGCCCTCAATGGGTCTGATCCCCCAATTCATATCACATTTATCGATTGGCTCCCACTCATCTTCTCTTCTCTCGGCATGCTCATTATCAACTCAATTGAAAAGTCTCGACTCTCCGCGGACTCCTTCTCTTACAGTGGAAGTGGTGTCGCTTGGAAAGCAAGAGTAGTTCTATTCTTAGGGTTTGCTAGTTTGGCTGGAGGATTGGCTGGAGGTATTACCGTGTTGGTTTTGAAGTACGTGGTGCCTGGTGCACAATGGCCTACTCTGGGAATGGGTGTTGCAAACGTAGGAGCAAATGCCGGGGTTATGTTGAGGTAAGTTCTACATTTAAGTCTGGTTGGAAGCATGGGTTTCGTGGCGGAATGATAGGGAGTTGAAGGCTAACATCATTTAGTTCGGTGGTCCTTTGGATTTCGCAAAACATTGAGGACGAGTACTCCTATAACCTCGCTCTTTAAGACAATCTACCCTGTGCAAAGGTTTTGGCATAGATGGATGAGATGTGTAAGGTTAGAAAATGCGGAACATGATGGTATATGGGTATGAAGAATGAACGGACAAGGAAGGGGCCATGATGAAGAATGATCAAATGCTTTTAAAGCATCACTTGTAGTTTAAGGGGCACGGGAATCTGTTAGCGATATAATCTTGAATTTCTATCTGGTGTTGGTGATAACATTTTGACTGGATATGTGACCATTGCCTCGACGTTCTTGCATGATAGACACTTGATGGATACAATTGATCTTTCCAATCAACGAGACCTGTCTCCGCATTGAAGACAAATACCGTTTTGTCAACCCCTAGATACAGATATGCCATAATGGTTTACAAGCTTCCCATAGGTAGATTTAAGAAAGTATGGGGATTTCCCGAGCTAGAAGTAGCTCTAACGAATCGGCAGCCGAGAAACACTTCGAAAAAAAATAGCTCATCTTGAAGCTTTATGCACATCATTCATCATTACTCTACTTTCAATTGAATGATTTGTCCTCAATAATATTTTTCTTTTCTA
The DNA here is from genome assembly GCA_004916875.1 of Botrytis galanthina. Taxonomy (NCBI): domain Eukaryota; kingdom Fungi; phylum Ascomycota; class Leotiomycetes; order Helotiales; family Sclerotiniaceae; genus Botrytis; species Botrytis galanthina. The sequence continues at coordinate 11,325 of PQXL01000182.1, forward strand.
CACAAACATAGGTATTCAATTGATGGCTTCATAATATTTTATTTAGGGAGATATCTTTACATTTGATAATTGAAGAACCTAAAATCTTCTGGGAGTGTCCATCCCAATTAAGATCTTATCATTTTAATAAGGGCGAACCATAGAGCTGCGAGCTCAAGCAAAAATGGTGAAGACTGTAGATCCAAAGCCAGCACCTGGCGCCCATGATTCGCTCGCAGCACAATATGCGAGAGCGAAAGCGCGCAAGGAAGCTCAGGAACAGGCACTTAGAGAGGGGAAGAAGCTGGATAAGGATGGGAATATAATACAACCTAAAGTACCAAAAGTACCCAGGAAGAAGGATAAGAAAGATGAGTTGAACGAGGCAAAGAGAGATAAATGGAGAAGGGAGTGGTGGGCAGTTGGAGGATGGTGGGTTTGGCTGGCGTAAGTTTCCCTCAAGGCGGGCTGTGGAGGGGCATTGTGCTAATATATTTAATGTATAGAGTTATGCACGCCGTGGGAATCTATTACTTCACAAAGGGTTTCTTACTCACACGATTGGTTTTGGAAGAGTCATCTACCTGCGCCGAACCACCAATTGCGAGAACTGTTGATTATAAAGGAGCCGGTACACCGGAGGGAGGATGTTGGCATCCAAAGACATTCGATAGGGCTGTGGTAGTAATTGTGGATGCGTTACGCTACGATTTCACGGTACCGTTCGCGGGTGACGATTCACAGGCCTTTCACAATGCGTTACCATTCTTGTACGAAACTGCGCGCAGAGAACCAAACAAGGCTTTCTTATTGCCCTTTATCGCGGATCCCCCTACAACTACATTGCAAAGATTAAAGGGCCTAACAACCGGAACACTCCCTACATTTGTGGATGCAGGTTCGAACTTTGCAGGTACCGCTATTGAAGAGGATAATCTTTTGGGTCAATTGAAGGATGCTGGCAAGAAAATTGTACATTTGGGTGATGATACATGGACTGCGCTGTTTCCTGGATACTTTGAACCGAATATTAGTCGTGCATATGATTCTCTCAATGTGTGGGATTTGCACACGGTTGATAATGGGGTTACGGAACATATCATGCCATTACTCGCGAAAGAGAAGAAAGCTGAATGGGACGTTATGTTTGCCCACTACTTGGGTGTGGACCATGCGGGCCACAGATATGGACCAAATCATCCGGCTATGACGAGCAAGTTACAGCAAATGGATATCATGATCCGAGGACTCGTCGAGAAGCTTGATGATGATACTTTATTGGTCATCATGGGCGACCATGGCATGGACGGCAAAGGTGATCATGGTGGAGAGAGCGACGATGAAGTTGAAGCTGCATTGTGGATGTATTCTAAGAAAGGAATATTCGGTCGCACAGATTCAGCTTTTGCATCGCCGCCACAAAACGCAAAGACACGACCAGTCAATCAGATCGACTTGGTACCTACACTTGCACTGCTTTTGGGTTTGCCAATTCCTTTCAATAACCTCGGAAAGCCTATCGAAGAAGCTTTTGCAGGCAAGAAAGGCAATGCGTGGGAAAATTTGGCAAATGTGGCTAGAATGACAGCTGCTGGTATCAAGAGATACCAACGTGCATACTTTGATGCTCGAGGTATCGAGGAGAGCACCATTAATGGTTCTCCATCTGCTCTTTGGTTGTCAGCTGAAAAAATTCAGGGATCCAAATCAGCTCAAAAGTCTACTGAAATTTATCATGCATTTACCGCCTATCAAACAGAGACTTTGCGAATTTGCCGAGATCTCTGGGCACGATTTGATGTTCCTAGTATGATTTTAGGTATTTGCATTCTTGCTGCTAGCGTATTAGCTTTGGTATTGTATGCCAATGGTAATGCTAGCGATGGCAATGAACCTGAATCTGCAGATCTTGACGAAGCTCAAGCCAAATTGGAACTCGAAGCTTATGCAAAGGGAGAAAGAGACATTGGAGATGAGGAAATTAATCCAAACTTGCTTTTGTCGATTTCTCTGGCCTCTGCTGTTGGTGCTGCTGTGGGACTGGCTCTTTGGACTATGAAAGCCACCATTTTGGAAGAAGTCATTGAGGGACAAGTTATTGAGTTGAGTCTAAATGGTGCTGTCATCGGTGGACTTATTGGAGCTCTCCTGTCATTGATGAATATTGGTAATCCCTTCCCAAAAACATTCTGGGGTTGGATGGCAACCGTCTTCACAATTAGTCAGTCTATTGGCTTTGCATCAAATTCCTACACTATCTGGGAAGATTCCATCTTGTTGTTTTTCATTACAACTTTCGGAGTCGCTGGTGTTGTTTCTTCGCTTAGACAATCGGAAGTACGCAGTCGCACTTTGGGAGTGTATCACTCTCTTGTGTTTATGGGTCTTGCTTGGATTGCTTCGTACTCTAAGTTGTGCAGAGAAGAACAGATGCCTTACTGTAGATCTACATACTATGCCTCTGCCACATCGTCAACTTCTGCTCCTTGGCAATCACTCATTCCGTTCTTTTTCGCAATCTCCTTACCTGCATTCATTAAAGCTTACTATGCAACCAGTCTTTCCTATGGAGGGTTTGCGCCACTTTGGATTGATGGGGCTTTTAGATTCGGGCTCTTCCTCATTGCTATCTTCTGGACTTTGGATGCCGCTGATGATGGAAATTGGTTCCCTGACTTTTATGAAGGTGCCTTGAAAGCTATTCGAGTACCAATTGCTCAGACAGTTCTTGCCATGGTTGTGGGTGCTGGATCTGTTGCATTCTATCTTGCACCACCTTGTATTGCTATTGGTACCGTTTCGATCGGTGATCTTTTGCCTGCTGGCGCCCCTAAACAACAAGGTACTCGGGTTATGATTCTTGGCTACGGCAATACCCATGGTGCTCGATACTTCCTTCTTGTTACCAATGTGCTTCTAGCAGTACTCATGGTTCAAAAGCCTGTGGGATTCGGTGCTCTTTCCCTCATGTCTCTCCAAATTCTTTCTCTAGTAGAGTTCCTCGACCTCAACTCCTTGACCAATTCTCCTATTGGACCAATCATGCTCGCCATTCTCGGCTCCTTTCACTTCTTCAAAACTGGTCACCAAGCTACTCTCTCTTCTATCCAATGGGAATCCGCTTTTATTCCTCTCCACACAATCCGCTACCCTTGGTCTCCATTACTCGTCGCTCTCAATTCATTCGGTCCTCAAATCCTTGCCGCAACCGCAGTTCCCCTCATCGTCTTCTGGAAACAACAACCAAAAAAGAAGGGACTCTTGAAAACGGTTACCGCTGCTTTGGCATGGCATATTCTCTACTATGCAGTCATGGCATTGGCTACTACCATGTGGGCAGGTTGGTTGAGAAGACATCTTATGTTGTATCGCATCTTTAGCCCGAAATTCATGATGGCGGGTGCGGTGCTTGGGGTGGTGGAGTTAATTACTTTGACGGTTGTGTTGGTGGGGATTAGGTGGAATGTTGCGGGTGTGATGAATGTTTTTGGTTGGCCTTGAGGGGGAGGTTGGATTGGAGGAGGGTGATGGATGGGATTAGAAACCTTCAATGTTGTGTAGAGATGGTGGGAAGAAGGAGATTCATAGAGGGGGATGGGTGGATAGATATGATGAATGGGTGTTTTTGAATAGCATAGCGTTGGTATGGTATGGTATTATGGTTGGGTGTAGGGTAAATGGAAAATCCATCTGAATTATAATAATATATTTGTTTATCGATTATGAATTTGGCCGTCTCATCAATGTGTATTGTGGGAAATTTGTAAGTGTGGAGTGCAGTGTGGTGCAGTGTTGTATAGAGTAGTGTAAAGGAATCTCAGATCTTGATGGTTACTGAGACTGAGCATCTATGTATAGGTACGAATATGAGGAGAAGTGCTCAGTTTAGAAATGCTAATAGAGCGATATACATGGCTGGCTATATGGCTGGCTACATGGCTGGCTGGCTACATGGCTGGCTACATGACTGGCCACATGGCTATATGAGATGAAGTGTAACGAGTACCTACTAGGTAGTATCTGTGAAAGGTATTAGAATATTGGATTTATCTACCTCGGTAGGTATCTAAAGCAATAATGATCAAGTTGTTTATGTTATATTATCTTTTCTACGAACTATCGTCTATATATATATAAGGTTACCTGAATAATTACGAAACGTCAGTATTGTAATATGAATCTATGGATTCGTGTTATAAACGATATATATGGTACACACCAGATAAAACCCAATGACTTTCTATCAATCAAAATGTTGTTCTACGATTGAATCTGTTTCTGGTTTTCGGACTCAAAATCGGGCGGGCGTCAAAGTGCGAAAGTTAAAGGGTTCAATAGATGTGCAACAGAAATGTTTGGAGGTACGGTATCATGTGATTTGGCACCAATTGAAATTTGATCCGCGCGATACGGTTTTGTCGCGAAGAGCTAAGGGTGTTTGGTGTAGCTTTTACATTATTTTATTTTACTTTACTTTACTTTACTTTATAAACAACGATAATTTCCTTGCATTGGATTCGATTGGATTGGACTTTTTGAGAAAGAATTCAAAGTTGAGATTTATTCACAATGTCGGATTTACCAAGAAGGAGACAACGTCCCGATAGTACCAAAATGTGGGAGGAGAGCGAAAGTCGTGGGTCTGCTCGAGACCGAGATGAGATCAATGATCGAGGAGATCGACGCGATGAGAGAAATCGCAATCATGATCGCAGTCGCAGGGATAGAAGCAGATCGCCGCGCGATTCGAGAGATCATAGACGCAGTTCGTACAGAGATCGAGAGAGGGAACGAGACCGCGGGGGGAGGAGAGATGAATATCGGGATGGGCGAGGTGGCGACCGGAATAGGGATTATCGGGAAAGAAATGAGGAGAGGTCGGAGAAGAGAGATGGTCATCGGAGAGATGTGCCGGATAGGACTAGAGGTGAGCTTATGCCACATGCGCTTTCGCAGACGGTGTTTGTGTTGAGAGGTAGATCTAACGTTGCACAAGATGATACTCGACAATCTCGAGGAATTGATGAGGAGAGAAATGGGAGAAAAGGTATGTTTTCATCTGATCCAGAGCAGCATGGAACATTTGTACTTGCCATCAGAACACTGTCTAACACGCCTCGAGACAACGAGCGATCATCAGGAGAGAAATCAAATGAACGCGCAAGATCTAGGAGTCCGCGGCGCGACGATGAGCGAGATTATAAAGAAGATAGAGGTAGCGAGAAGACACGAAATAGCGAATATATAGACGACGCTCCACAACCAGTCAGCTTCAGTATTGGGGCCAGTCATGCAAATACAGCTACAGCTCAAGATCACGATCGGATGGATGTTGATGGGGGAAACAAGAAGGCGTCACGGCATAAGAAGAAGATTGAGGAGGAGGAAGAGGAAGAAGAGGACGATGATATTGTGGTTGAGGATGATGGAATGGCAGCCATGCAGGCCATGATGGGTTTTGGGGGCTTCGCAACGACGCAAAATAAACAGGTAGCAGGAAATAATGTTAGTGCGGTGAGGAAGGAAAAGAAGACACAGTATCGTCAATACATGAATCGGGTTGGAGGATTTAATAGACCTCTGAGTCCGAGTAGGGATTAAATGAGGAGCAGTGGAGTGTAAGAATAACCTTGGAAGTCATGGCAAACAGGGCAGATGAGGGGTTACATATTGAGAGAGGGGAAGACTGTATGGATTTGTAGATTTGTGGATTGAAGATTGGCAAATTGGCATTGATACATGACCACATGATATCCGGGGAGTTATCAAACCTTGTTCATTGGCACTTTTTCGAGCGTTTCCCCATACCATACCTAAGTACCTACCTAGGTAGATTAGTTGAGAGGATAAATACTCAGGAACACTTTCCCGATTACCGGAAACATAATTCATTTATCCGTAACTTTCGGCCCGCGTCTCTATCCGTGCTTTGAATGTTTGGACCAATAATCATATGGCATCATGAAGCCTTCCCTGCAGCCTCGCGCCACAGGCTGATCGCAACGCAATCTATCCACAAATTCGCAACGGTGTTCTTTGGCTATCACGTCCTATGATTTCTCTCATAAAACCCTTTTTCCTTTTCTTCATCATAAGTTGAGTATCCAGATTGCAAGTTCTGGATCTTGACTTTTTGTGTTCTTCAATTGGGGAAAAAGATGACGCCTGTCACATTGCGGCCCGTAACCGCTCTGGTAGCAGTCCTTTCGCTGTTGGGCACTTCTGTCCACGCGGCTGAGAAACAAGATGTGGGCATTGTGACGACGGAAATCGCGCGAGAACAGAATAGTAGTTTGCTATGGGGTGCTTACAAACCGAATCTGTATTTTGGAGTGCGTCCGAGGATTCCTAAAAGTTTTACTGGTGGCTTGATGTGGGCGAAGGTGGACAATTTCGTGGATGTGCAACATAGTAAGTTTTGTGTTTTATGGGAGGCTTGGAGGGTGGGGATTTTGGTTTTGTTGTTGTTCTTGTTGCTGTAGTGTTGAGGAGAAAGATAGGGGAATGATGGCTAATTGTATAATTTGTAGACTTTAGACATACCTGCGAGCAAGGTGATGGTATGAGAGGTTATGGATGGGAGGAATTCGATGCTCGCAATGGTGGCAAACAAACCATGTACGATGAGAGCAATGGCATTGATATCAGCACTTTCTTTGTCAAGTCCCCTGGGGGAAAACATGGCGGAAACTGGGCGACGAGAGTGAGGGGTAAGGTTAGGGATGGGTCGCCTGCAGATTTGAAGACAACGATGATTTTCTACGCTTCTCTGGAGGGATTGGGAAGTTTGACGGTTGCGAATGAGCAGGATGATTTGGGGTTCGACGGAGAAGTCAATTTCAATGGTGATTCGGATGGCTTGGGCGAATATAAGATTACGGTTACTCCTGGTCGGGGCTATCATCCAGCTTCGGATCATCCGTCTTATAAGGAGAAGCCGTTGGATAGAACTTTTGTTCACTCTCTTACACTGGATGAGAAGTTACTTTGGGCGGCCAAACCCCATTTGTTCGGCAAGTTGAAGGAGCAAATCGATGAATATCTTGGAACTTATGGAGAAGATAATGCTCCTCCTCCATATCAGATCTATACCATCTCACACGCACCCGATGAAGGAAACTTCCATTTGGTTCAGAAAGTCTTTGAGGGAGATTTTGAATTCGATATCATCTTCAACAGTGCGTCGGCGGAGAAGGAACTTTCTAGTCAGGAAATCTCGAGATTGATTGGCGAAAATAGTGTTTCCTTCTACAACCGATTTATTTCTACATTCGATCTGCAACCACCTTTTGATATTGAGAGTCTTCAAAGATTCTCCAGTAAAATGTTCTCAAACTTGATTGGTGGTCTTGGTTATTTCCATGGAGATTCGGTGGTTGATCGTTCATATGCTGAGGAGTATGAAGAGAGCAACGAGGGCTTTTGGGAAGAAGCAGCAGCAGCGAGGGGACGAAGACAAGAAAAGCTGGAAGGTCCATCTGAACTTTTCACTACCGTTCCATCTCGACCATTCTTCCCTAGAGGATTCCTCTGGGATGAAGGATTCCACCTTCTTCCGATTGCCGACTGGGATATCGATCTTACCCTTGAGGTTGTCAGAAGCTGGTTCAATCTTATGGATGAAGATGGATGGATTGGTAGAGAACAAATTCTTGGTACTGAAGCTCGCAGCAAGGTTCCTGTTGAATTCCAAACACAGTATCCCCATTATGCCAATCCACCCACGCTATTTTTCATCATCGATGCTTTTATCAGCAAGCTTGGTGCACTCAATGGTACTTCGCCAGAAGCAAAGGAGCAACTTAGCCAAGAACCTTCAATCTACTCGGCATATTTGAAGAATCCAGAAGCTGGCCTTCAATATCTTAATGAGCTCTATCCTAAGCTCAAGAAGCACTACTACTGGTTCCGCAAAACTCAAGCCGGAGACTTGAAATCTTATGATCGTGATGCATTTAGTTCCAAGGAAGGGTACAGATGGAGAGGTCGAACACCACAGCATATTCTTACTAGTGGTCTCGATGATTATCCTCGTCCTCAACCACCTCATCCAGGAGAGTTACATGTTGATTTGATGTCCTGGATGGGAATGATGACTAAATCTCTCAAGAATATTGCTAATCTCCTCGGCATGGCAGATGATGTTGCCGAGTTAGCTACCATCGAAATAGCTATTCAGCACAACATTGATGATTTACACTGGAGCGAAAAGGAAAAATGTTATTGCGATGCTACGATTGATGATTACGAAGAACATCAATTGGTTTGTCATAAGGGATACGTTTCTCTCTTTCCTTTCCTGACCGGTCTCGTTGATAAGGATAGTGACAAATTGGGTCACATTCTTAATTTGTTGGGTGATGAAGAGGAATTGTGGAGTGAACATGGTATTAGATCTTTGAGCAAGAAAGATTCGTTCTATGGAACAGATGAAAATTACTGGAGAGGTCCTATTTGGATGAATATGAATTTCTTGGCCGTTTCTCAATTACTTGTAAGTCTCCCCTTTCTGACGATTCCTTAGCCGAAAATGCTAATCCTTTCATAGAAATACGCACAAATTCCTGGTCCCCACCAAGAGAAATCCAAAGATCTCTACACCAGACTTAGACTGAATCTTATCAAGACGGTCTATGATAGTTGGCAAGAAACCGGATTTGCGTGGGAACAATATAATCCTGAAACGGGGGTGGGACAGAGAACCCAACATTTCACTGGGTGGACGAGTTTGGTGGTTAAGATTATGGGGATGCCAGATTTGAGTGGGGGGGCTTTTGAGGCGGAGAAGGGGGCCAAGGTCAAGGATGAGTTGTGAGGGGTGGTGGGAGATTGATGAGTAGGGGAACGGGAGGTTTGTGAAATAGAAGAGTACTGGAGGATATGAGAGGGAAATTAAAAGGAATACGATTTGATTTGATTTGATATGATATGATGATATTTGAAAGGGTGTTATATAATATAGATGCAGATACATACTTGTGGTATTATATTTTATATATGTATGTATATAGTATGGTATAGATGTTTATTATCTTACATATCTAGATAGTTAGGTAGGTAGGTAGGTAGGTGGTGAATTGAAGAAAAAGTTTACTATTCGGGTATCTAGAATGTAGATTGAATAGAGATTGATTTTTTTTTGAGCATTTTGAGGATTTTGAAATTGTGTATATGACGTAGATGGTGTAGATGGTGTATGGGAGTAGGAGTGGGAGAATGGTAAATTATGAATTTGAATATGTATTGTAATCTTATATTGGGGACTCTCCTCCCTCTTCCACTTTATGACTTGCCATGTGAGAATAAATGAATATGCAGATGAACATGAGGATAGGAGGTGGAGGATTGGAATACGCGAGCATAGTAAAAAATGATATGCTTGAATAGCAGATTTGTGAAGATCCGAGTACGACGATTCTTGGGAAGCAGATGAGGGATGAGGGATGAGGGATTCTGATTTTTGTTCTGGATTGGGGATGTGTGGAAGTTGAAGTTTGAAGTTTGAAGATTGATTAATTGGTTGGTTGGTCGGTTGGTTGGATACTGCTGTGTGTGTATTTGAGTCTGGCAGGATGGTGGTGGTTGAAGTGGTTGAAGTGGTTGAAGTGGTTGAAGTGGTTGAAGTGGTTGAAGTGGTTGAAGTGGTTGAAGAGGTTGAAGTGGTTGACTTCCTGGAAGGAAAATGAGAGTGTTGGGTATGTGTATTTTTTGGCAGGATTTATTGAAAGAGTCGATGAGTAGTATCTTTTTTGAGTATTGGTAAGTTGGTCACTATAGAGGACTGAAAGTTGATAGTATAATCTTAAATTTATAATGTGAATTTATGTAAGACTACGGAATGACTAGGAACTTGCCTTAGATACCGTGTATTTACTTACTATAGAGTGAGCTTTTTATGATATCATATATATATACGTGGATTGCATTCTCTCTGAACTTGAACTGTCGTATGAGTAGTCATGTAATAGCGAAAGTACAGATGGAAGGATTCTCGAAACACGTGGATAGCAGTACAGAATATACAATGCGAAGATACGACTTCATAGCAACATCTAGATAGCTTCTTGGTATCTATTGGTGATTTGTTGTACCTTGTAATTTTTCTGAAGATTGCTGTGACGCCGGAAATGCGATACTAGCCTGTATGCCAAAAAAGATAAGTGTTGTTGGGTATGTTCCTTATGAAATAGAGGTCTTAGGATCCTTTACCATTCAATCGATATTGATCTGTTGTATGATTACACTGACGGATTAAGCAGGAGGTATTTGCAGTAACTATTACAATTCATTTCATTGACCCTCACATCAGAGACACACATATATATCAAAATGTTATCGACTCCAATGTTTGGCATTAATTCCAACAGCTCGATGAACACTGCTCTTTTAGTAAACTAATCTCAGACTTCTACGTATTGAAAGAGAAGTTACAATCGCGGGGAGAAATGCTCAAGGCTTGCTTTACGAGACGAAGATTCTTACCCCCGCCTTCACTTAAATTGCGTGCATATGAAGTAATCTAAAGAGTCAAGTAAAGTGATTGCTGCATCACGCAGTCAAGAAGTATACTGTAGTACCAATAGGAAGAACAATACTTGCATCCGTACCACAGCACCGGTACCGAGAATTCCCTAAAAGGGAAGGTGGCGTTCGGATATCCCTGGCGTAGTTTCAGTGGCCTGATCGAATTCGCTTGGAATTTCACTTCTTTGATGGGTGTAACAACAAATTTGCGTACAAGAAACATTCCCATCTATTTTTTTTGGAACAAAGCCAAAAAGGAATGCATCTATCGCTTGAGTGACAACTCGCTACTCATCTGAAACTGTTCGTACAACTGACCATAGAGACATGCTCACATGATTCTCACGAGCTGATTACCACATCTTTTCTTGACATCCTCCAAGCCAAACCTTTGACCTAAAAATTTGTTGTTATAACCTAACATCCATGCATGTTGTCGAAAGATTACCGCTAATCCATATGGGTATTCATGGTATGGTTACCCACACCTAGCAAGCATACTTCAAGCCTCAAATCTACCCGGATGCAGAAGTATGCATGTGGTATCCTGGAGTATTGGATAGATCCTAGAACCAGCTCATGTGCTAACCGCTCCAATCGTATTAGACCTCAGCAAACTCACAGTAAGCACTGTTACTACGTACTGACTAGTCAAGGCATGCTGTCCATTGAATGTTGGATATCAACTGCTTAATGCACTCTCAATGTTTCCAAAACGATGAAATGCATATGCATTTAACAATGTAAAGATAGAGTTACTTTCGCTACGAGGATGAAGTCACAAGTCAAACAAATATTCTCGATCAGACCTACGATACCTTGAGGTAGACTGATGGATGCTTTATCCTTTTACCACATTAATAGTCCAAGAATTTGTTCAATTGGCCTTTTTATTTAAACTTCATAACCAAAATCAAAATGCTAGTTGAACCGAGATCAACCACTGATGCCCCGGCACCAGATGGTGGTTTTGTTGCTTGGGTGCAATGCGCAAGCTCATTTTCTCTATTCTTCCTGTCTTGGGGCCTCCTGAGCTCATTTGGTAACTCTTGAGCACTACACTATTTGACAAATCTTTACTGAAGCCTTTAGGTTCTTTTCAAGCATACTACGAGACTGACTATCCTTCATGGACTCCGTCTCAGATCTCTTGGATTGGGTCCATTCAAGCTTTTTTTCTCTTCGGATTCTCTATAGTTGCTGCTCCAGTTTTTGACCGTGGATATTTGAGGTCTCTTGTTTGCGTAGGATGCTTTTCGTGTGTGCTAGCAATGATGTTGACCAGTATAAGTTCTGAATATTGGCATTTCATACTAGCTCAAGTGGTCATGTTCGGCATAGGCAGTGGCTGTTTATTTATCCCCAGCATTGCTGTGCTTCCAGCTTATTTTGACAAGAAACAAGCATTGGCGTTGGGAATTGCAGCTTCTGGTAGTGCTATAGGTACGTTGAAGAGATATTGCGGTCCTCAAACCAACGTTGACATACAATATCCGCAGGAGGCGTTGTCTTTCCGATAATTTTCAACCAGTTGCAACCAAAAATTGGTTTTGGGTGGTCAATCCGCGTCATTGGTTTTATCATTCTTTTGGCCGCTGCAATTCCTGTACTCGGAATGCGTGTGCGGACTCCTCCATCTACAGCCAGGAAGATATTTGATACAAAAGCCTGGAAAGAACCGCCGTTCTTGGTTACTAGTATCTTCTTTTTTCTAGTATTTATGGGTGCTTATATCCCGCCTTTCTATGTTCAATCATATGCTCTCGACACAAATATAGTGGGAAGCGACCTTGTTCCTTATCTTCTCCCTTTACTAAACGTCGGGTCTTTCTTTGGACGCATCGTATGTTTAAATTTATCTATATCCTTATTGATGCCTGGTTTCTAAAGAAATTGTAGATCCCAACTCACTTCGCCGACATCTATGGTCCGTTCAATATCGACATAATTTGCGTTCTCCTAAGTGGAATCTTAGCTTTCACTTGGATAACTATTCACAGCACTGCTAGCATGATCTTATTCACTGTATCATATGGCTTCTTTTCCGGCGGATTGACGTCAATATCCCCAAACCTCGGCGTTGCATTATCTCCAGATACAGACGTTCTGGGTGTCCGCTTAGGGATGCTCTTAATGCCGATATCTGTAGGCATATTAGTCGGAAACCCAATTGCAGGAGCTCTGGAATCTTATGGGTGGATTTCTCTGCAGATATTCACAGCTGCATTGTTGATGGCCTCGCTCTTAGTGGTTATCGTTGCTAGAATCTTAATGTATGGTAAGAGCTTGATGATTAGATGCTAAATAATATGATACATCATGTTGCCACCCTTTCACACCCAGGTAGATTGCTCACTAGACACACAATAGCGAAGCAATGGTAACATTTCCTTTCAGGCTCCGTGACTGAACATCTAAAATTGGAAAGAGTTGCATATTGAGGTCGCAATGACTGGCCTTTATACGCCACGCCACCGGTAAAATGGCACATGATACCCGGTAAAATACTTCTCGGAACGTTATTCCGAAACCAAATGTGCTCGAAGGGAGTGAATTGCTACTTTCGTGTACGATTTTCGAGTACGATACATAATTCAATCACAAACTTAAAGCGCAGTGTAACTGAGTGACTTGGATTGGAACAAAAGCCATGCCATTCCTACGTTGCATGATGGACCACATTACCAGCATCTCTAATTCAAGTAATATTTCTTTTCAGCGATAATATCGCCTCAAAACTCTTAGGTCGTAGCGCATATTTACACGAACACTTGAATGGGCCTAGGGAACCAAACACCACCTGCATGAACTCATCTCCTAGCCCAGAGTCTCGGGTCAGGCTGAAGATTCCTCTTGGTTGACATGTGATAGATTAACTGGGTTTGACAATTGGCATTTGACTCATGCATGGTTTTGGCGTGAAGAAGGCAAAGCGTCTTTATCGTGACATTCTAGATTGTGGAGAAGTGTTACATTGATTGTAGCAGGACCTTCCAAATCGATACTTCTCCAAATACCCAGCACCCTTTTCACGGCTACAATGTTAAACACCAAGCCAAATAAATGTATGGCTAAAGACGATCTCACGCATTGTCTTCAATTTTGCGTGCTGGATAATGTTCACATTCTCCAGGATATTCTCAGGTGACCCTACCTATTCATCGAGAGCTTTGGAATTTATCCCAACTCTGGGATGCTGCCGATAGATGCGGACATATCAACAAGGATCAAAGTGAATTTTTCTAGGGTACTTCTGCACCAAAGTTAAAACGATTAGAGAGTTGTGCTATGTAGATTTCTCATAGAATCGCTATTTCCTCCCCAAGTTCCAATAGATGAGGTAGTAAACCAGGTAAGCAGATGGGCCATGAGTCTAAAACCTCGTTGAGTCCAGGGATAAAAATTCATCGAGACTGTGAGGAATATGTCGAAGATGAACTAAATAGCCAATATATCATGGGTGTATTTTTGGCCTTGCCAATGTAGTATTGTTTCATATATAAAATACGATCTCGAATGATTGATTCACGCTTTAGAGACATAATTTTTAGCATTTGCATTTGCAGATGCACTACGCCACTACGCCACCAGCGATTCCCCAACTATGATAGCTTGAGTATTGAGTTGAAGATCCATAAGCTCACAGAATAGCGCTGGTTGGAGAGCTTCATGATGCGTATGTAGTCACAAGCGTCGACTCTGCGAACACTACTCGCATATATGAGGCGTTGATACTGAAACCGAATCATGATGTAAAATCGTTGTCGAATCTTTTAACGGTATAATTTATTGCCAGCGTTATCCTTACAGAACGAGAAAGTATTTTTGGTATCGAGTTGGCAAAGGTGTAGTCAGTTGAACGTTGAATGGATAGAAGAATCCAAGAATCTTGTGCCCCCCGCTTTTCACCCTTACTGACTGTGGGTGCAGCTCAAGGGTCTGCGTCTATGGTGATGGCACTTATGCAGTTGGGTTTGTTGACGACAAATCTTCATTTCTAGAATGAAGAAATTGTTGGTGACACATTTTATCCGATGCGATGATTGTCCTTCAAGGTACCTTTGTGCTATAAGCGGCACTAACACCCTATTTCTACCCACAAATACTGCCACTAGGATAGCTATCATCTAGTTCCAAGAATACTACCTCAATGTTGGATGTTGGTGACTTGTTGGAGTCATAGTACATCAAACCTCTGAAGCTTTGCTTAGTTGGAATTGGATTGTGAGATTACACAATAGCGTTAATAGACTCGATGGAAGCAAGTGGTCTATAATACCATTACATTGCTCAAGTGTGGTATAATTCTGTGATATATAAGTCTCCCGCTGCCTCGAAAAGATCCATACCATCCACACAGCATTCTCACACTCAATCATATTTCGGACGCTAGATTTATCTCTGCAGATTCTATAGCAACCGACAAGCTTTGAAAATTTTCCTCATTATGGACTGTATCTCGGTTAGTCCCAGCTCTGCTTGGTTTAAAAAATTCGACACTAACATACTCGTGCAATGACAGGGTATTCAACAATTGAGTAGCTCAGCAACTCACGACATTAAGCTTGCCTCTTCCGCACCTGCAGATCAACACTTATCTCCTGATGCTCTCCTCTGGTGGAATGCCACAAGTGAAATCCTATGGAATTTGCTCGTGTCGGGAAAGTACGACTTGCATCAGCAGACTTCCGCCATGATGTTCTACCACACATACGTCGTTCCCAATCTCGGTCCATTTCCGATAGAGGCAAACCAGCCTCCTCAATGGAAAAGCTACATGACGGATGATTTCAGTCCCATTGAATTTAGCTGGAACTGGGGGAATGCACAAGGAGATGTTGACAGAAGAGTGCGCTTTAGTATTGAAGCTATCAACAAGCAATCTGGCACAATTACCGATCCATGGAATCAGAAAGCTACCATTGATCTTGTTAATCGCCTTGAAGTCGATGTACCTGAGATTAATGTACAATGGTTTCACCGCCTTCTTAAGGATTTCACTGCCTCAAAAGACGTTCTTTCTGATGGTTTTCTATCCCGTTTCGATCCGCAACAACCCCGTTCAAGTTTATTCATGGCATTTGAAATGAGAGATAAGATGCCTGTTATCAAGCTGTACATGATGCCGTTTGCAAGAGCAATGGAAACATCTCGAACTGAATCTGCTATTATTCTTGAGTCTCTAGCCAGCTTCGCTCAGGAATTGGAATGGTCATCTCTCCAAGGCTTGGTTCGAGATTTAGATCTGAAGAGCAAGTTACTCGGGCTTGACCCATTCATAATTGCCTTTGATTGCGTTTCGCCCCAAAAGTCACGCATGAAGATATATGCTAGGTGTCCAGATATAAGACTGGCAAGCGTCATGGAAATTATGAGTATCTTTGAGGATAAGTCTAAAATTGTAAAAGGTCTAGAAGAGCTTCGAATGTTGTGGAATCTGGTTTTCAGTTGTGGTGACCAGGGTCAAGCCAGGCATCTTCCCTACAAATCGCATGTTACTTCAGGAATCCTCTATTATTTTGAAGTTCGTCCTGGTAGTTCCAAAGTAACCACAAAGGTTTACCTCCCGGTAAAACATTACGCAAAGGATGATCTTTCTGTTGCCAAAGGGCTGCAGACATTCTTCAACAAACGCGGAGGCCCGCAAGACCAGAGTGCAAAGGATTTCATGCGTGTGCTGGATCGAATGTGCACTTACCGTCGTCTTGAAACTGCCACTGGGCTACAGACGCATGTTTCATGCAAAATTGAGAATGATTCTTTGGAAATCACCTCTTATTTGAGTCCCGAGATATACAATGAGGGGCGTTGGTCGCACAGAAAACCTACCATATAAGAAGGGTTCGGAGGGAGACTTTTGTGCCAGTGTTTTTTTCTTTAGTATTTCATTCACCTGTAATGAGGAAGAACGGTGATAGAAAACGAATTGGAAAGGTGAAGCCGTTCTGATGCATAGGTACCTAATCAAAGATTGCTTCCCCACAAGCGAAATTTGAGCAAAATGACATCTTTAAAAAGATTCAGCACCAACGAATCCTCCATCTCATTGATTTATAATCTGTTCTGCACAGCTGAAACCCAACATGAGATTGGCCAGCGCATTATTATAGGATAACCTGGGGTGTGGTATTGGCCCCCCCGGGTTTAGCGATCGCCGCATGCGGCAAAGCGCTGGTACGGGCCCGGTGCCGCTTTCGCAAGGTATAAGAGCCCCTCACCCATCCCTTCTCCATTATTACCCTCTTTCATTTTTTTCTCTCCCCAACAAGCCCACGTCGACCCATCCCTTAGACAGCGTCTTCTCACATCACATTGTACACCATCGATTCTTTTCGTTTGGATCCGTTCTTGTACGCCAGCGCTGGCGTTACCGCAGCTGAATTTGAGATTGGAATTCCTGGTGGCCAAACAATTGGAAAGCTGCTACCCCTCGATTTTCTATTTTTGGCCTCGATTCCCCTTCGACGTTGGCGGCGATCCTTTTTTCAAATCGTATAGCATTAACTAAAATACAAGCACAGAAATCGAATACTTATACTCAAAGCCCCCTTATCATCACATTATTTTTGTATTCACAACAATGCCAGTCCTCAGTGAACTACAAAGCACAAACTCTGCCTAAATAATGCTCCACACGTTACAACCTCATCAATGCAAAAATGCCTCACAATAATGCGACCATTGTTTTGCCTAACTGGCTCCTTGAATCAGTGTACATACCAGTAACAGCAGTAACAAGGTCTTTGTAATCAACTCCTTCCCCAAATGCATATTGGAGGGTTGAGAGGCGGGAGGCAGGGGAAAGCTTTTGTGGTCCAGGAGTCCAGGGACTGAACAAGGAACGGCCGCACCAAGCAAAAGCTTGACAAGGCTTGATTCGACTGCGATACGAGCTTGCGAACTGGGATACAAAACCCTGTGTATTCTGGGTGCTCTTAAGCGCTGCGACTATTCGGACATATATATCCGCTCAAGAGGCGGGGCAAACGGACAGTTTGCTTGAAGTAGAAGGTAGTTAACGTCGAAATGAAGCAGCGAGAGCAACTGAGAGTTAGCTGTACAGGGCTTGAATGAAGCGCATCGGAGTAGAATTCCGGTGAGCCAGTGTGCTGGTTGACGCTGATTTGGTGGAGCAAATCTAGAACTACTTGTGGAAGGAACTCGTGCGATCAGCGAAATCCAGCCTACAGCAACTGAGCTGGATAAGAATTGGAACAGATTGAATTCCTGCATGATGTGTCACAGAAAAGACATTGGCATCTTCCAGGTGAGAGAGACAACTTCCAAGTGAATAGAAGGTCAAGGCTCTCAATAGTATCAAGACGACGTGTGAATAGAGTCAAACTCACCAGTTACGGAACACAATTAGATGATTTGATGCCTGAAGATCAGGACTCAAGTCTGAAAGTGCTATATAAGGTGATTGATTTGAAGCGAAGGAATTGATGGCTGTTTGAATCTTTTTAATCAGAATTCGCAAAAATGATTGATTTTCTCTGATCAGGCCAGGAATGTCAAGTTTAGACAGCTTCCGTCGTACTTCCTCATGTCCTGTCTCTTTCATTCTCGCCCCAACGGCCAAGATCTTCGTGGATTTTCCTTCGCGATACCCATATTGCTGACTCTGATTGCGGCTGAATTTAAATTAGCAGTTTCATGCACGGAATGGTGGGCTGAAGGCTTGACAGATCGCGTACTCGGTGAGGAGAAGTATTTACCAGTCTCAGCCCGCTTGTCGCTCTGCACCCGATACCAAAGAAGCATGCGAATTCGTAGTCTGAAGAACCGGACGGCCAACATGGCGGCTACCGATGATGAATTTGACGGGGCCTTTGCGAAAGAAAAGTAGTTGATTTTTGCGTTCGGTTCTGCCGCCATCTATCAGCTCGGTGTTGACCTCCAGGACGTAACAACCTAGGACGTAGGATATTGTTACCGCGAGCAGGAGGATAATAATAGCCCAGAGGACTAGTTGATTGAGATCGGAAGGGAGAATTGGAGGTATTGAGGAATTAGACATGGCTACTGCGAGGAAGTCTTTGCTGGCTGGAATGCGCGATAAACAGGGTGAGGTCTTTCTTGCAAATGAATATCAGGAATGAAATGTTGACCGTACCGCGCGGTCTTCGTAACTGCGGACGTGACCGATCAGGGGAACCTAATGGGAAAGGGTAGAATTCTAGGCAGAAGGGCCGAATACGCATAAAGCGCGAGCACCGAGCATCGCAGAGGTGCAGACTTGGTAGTTATTAGAAATGGATAGAGAAGAGAAAGAACGAGAGATGGAGGACGCGAGATTCTTTTACCCCGCTACAGCGGAGGTGGGCCCGTGCTCGCGCCTTGCCCGATGTGGCGGTCGCAGTTTCCGTATGGATGCGGGCTTGCTGTCTGGTCGTTTACCAAGATATATTTAACGACCAGACGGCAAATTGGCTGTTTTGTCCAGCCGGTTCAGTCGCTGCCCAGGTGCTCTCTGCAGCCGACTTGCCAAAATCTCGCGCCGCTCTACTACTAGCGTGCCTGACAGCCAAGGCGGCGCGACTATCCAGACAAGTGTTGATATGCAGACGGTTCCCCCCACTATATAACATGGCAGAATCCTCAGATTCTATTACACCTGTATTTAATCTGTATTCATAACCAGCCCAAATTTCAAAGACATCCTACTAACTCCTATCCCTCACACCTAATCCTAGCCCTAACTCTAATCCTGACTCAAATCCTAATGCCGCAACGACTCGCAGGCTCGCAGTTACAAACTAACCATCTAACCAGGTCTTAAGTTGTACGCACTGAATTGAATTTTACCGCCAACATTCGTGGACCGATATTGGGGGACCGTCTGTATATCGTTGGGGACCGTTTATGTATTAATACTTATATAAACCCTTGCCGACCGATTGCTGTAGAAACACCAAAAATAAGCGAGCAGGTCAAAGTTGTTATTCAGAGAGCCACTTCTCTAATTCTCGTGTAATGCTTTAGAATAGAGAGAAGCTGTATTCTGCTCCCCTCCATCACCATCCCCTTATAGCTCAGAATAGCGGCTATCCTATATCTTTGTTTATCCTCCCTCTCTTCTCAATCCTTCCTTCAAACCTCTTATACTTAATCATTACTTTCACTCGCTCCACCGCTCTACTGCTTTACCGCTCCCTTCGCCCTCTGCCACTATTACTTATTAGGCAATAGATTCTTTCTTTATATCTTTAGCCTTAATTCTTTACTTTTAATTATTATCGCCGTCGTCTCCTTTGATTAATCCAGTTATTATACATCATCGCTAATAACTAATATTAAGCCTTCTTTTCTCTAATAGTAATAAGACAATTAGATACCAAAAGCTACTTTAATATAAATGACAAGTGAGAAGCGAGAAGAGACTGATATCGATAAAGACGACAAAGCAGACCTACTAGATCTGGAGTAGCTTGCTTGTAAAGAGGACTATACTAGTATCGTACCGATAGATGTTAATGTTAATATTAATAGAAATAATGAAATAGATCTAGTATAGATTGCTAGAGAGGAGAATGCATACCTGTTATATTATTGCCTCGATTAAGAGGATAACTCTAGTAAATCTAAAGATAAACATAAAGACTGTGATAACAATAATAATCTCTGTTTCCTTAATATAATCGAAGGATAGTTCTATCAGTATATACTATATTCTACATTTATAAGTCGTCTTCTATTATTAAATTACTAATCTGACTTTCTAAGTACTATAAACCACTGGAGAAACATTAGCTCCTCAGACCAGGTTCGCTTTCCAGCTACTTGAAACGCCCTCCCTTTAAAACAGCATTTTCCCATGCACTCTCCAATTTTCTGCCTCCATAGCGACAGTTGCTAGCCTGTTTACCCGGCCGGACCTCATTAATATCCTTGACAAGTATTGGGAGGTCTCAAAAGTTCATAGCCTCTTCGCAGATCATCGCGCGAGGCTTTCCAGTGGTCAAACGCAAACAACGGCCCGATTCATATTCAGCATAACGAATATCATTTGATCTTGCGAAAGTTGGAGAAAGATGATGGCCTTTAGTAGTGGCGTCGATGTGTAGCAGGCTACAATGAGATTCACCGCCAAGCAACCAAGCAGCGGATCAACGGCACGCAGGGTCGCGCGGAAGTGGTGAGAAGGACAGTAAAGCCCACGAAGAATACCTAAGACGGTCTGGTACCTGGTCTAGGCGTCGGGGTTGGTCTGCTTGTTGGACTGGAGATCAAGAAGAGAATGTGCGGATAGGATTTAATCGGGGATCATCAAATGATTACTTGTGCTGATGTGTGGTCTAGTTACTTGACTGCCGATTACGACCATGAGTACCTCAACTCACTCCTCAAGCACATTCACGAAACGCGTCCGAAAATTGTGGACATATACCGGATATTAGAACCAGTTGCTACGAGCCTGGTCAGAAACCATCAACTTAGCAGTGATGATAATTGGACCCCCTGAACATCTTTACAAATCTATTCCTCTTTCTTCAACTAGTTAAAGAAATTTTTCAAGAGCAAGCTTATTACGCCCATTCGGTCCCCCAAATATCTCCAATGGCTGAGCCTTTGTCATCGGGCGTCTGCTCTGTATCTGCTTAGGCCATACATCTAGCATTCTCTCCAGCTCTCTTCAGCCCCTCCCCCAACCCAATCCCCTTCAAGGACTCCTGCTCCCGCCTCCGCTTTGGGTCCTCGCGTGGCCTCCGTCGTACCGACATCTCTTGCACCAGGGAATGCGGCTCTGTATCCTTTGCTCTCCTACTTGCAACAAGAGATGCAGCCCACTACTGCTTCTTCCGCAGTGACATGAGAGCCCAAGGTGCTAATCAAAGTGGATAGGAAGAGTCTCGAATATCTTCCCCTTCGAGATGGCTGCGCAGAGACCGACAACAGTGACGTATGCAGACTTAGGACACAACTAGAATACTGCGAGGAATGCCCGATTCATCGAGACGCAGCCAGTCTGACAACTTGCGTCGCACCTATGCCTTTTGGCTTATCCCAAGATCCACCTCCTTCCGTCTGCGGCTCCTGTTGACTCGTCTGTTCTAGCATTGCCTTGATCTTACATAAGAGGTAAATGGCTAGTCACTGCTTGATGTTGCCGACTTCTTCTTTCATCCTCTCTTGCTCAATCGTTTACTCGTTCGAGTAAGATTTTGGTAGGGACGAACGAAAAGGTCTGTACTGCACTGGATCTGCACACGGGGAGTGATCTGCCAGATAGGTCGGACGTCGGATACCATTGAGCCTGTGGAGCTCTGCCACTTGTTTGTTCACGCGCCGATCGAGTATTTTGTCTCTTCGAATCGCCGCGTTTTTGCCGTCCTTTTCGAAGACGAGCCGATAGACCTCGAGTATGTTCTTTTCGAGGTCGTGCGCAATGTGCCAGTCATAGTCGTAGTAATTGACATCAACAACGACTATAGTGTGTCTGCCCTATATCTCTATGGCGAGGGGTTGGAGAAGTAGTTGGCATTTTGTATCGGGAATGGCAGATACCTTCCATTTGATTTTGCATGAATACTTCCATCAAGCCGCGGTAGTCTGTACTATCAAATAATTGTATTAGGGGGTTAAGAAACAAGCGGATAGATCATTGATTTCTAATAGTGCTTATTGCATCCTCATCGAAAGTATTCATAACAAGTAACATGGAGATATCAGTCATAAATGTACCGACGACTCTTCACAACAAAGAATCCAAAACTGCTTTGGCAGCTGAGTAAGCGATGGATTGAGCCAGGTTGGTGATGATCACGTGTGATACTTGGGAGGAGGTATAGGAAACAAGTGTATTTGGCCCGAGATAATTCCTAGCTAACCTCCAAACTCCATCTTAGAGATTCCGTGGGGTGTTCTCACACCCTAGATATTGTGAATTCTTAGTAAAGATCAATGGGGAAGCTGAAATTATAATACAACCGCAAAAAGTACACGACAGCGAGTGAACGAATAGATAGATAGACAGATACCTAAGTACTTGACACATCCAATGACTTATACTCTATGAAGCTTCGTGTATGAGGCAATACTCATCTTTGTGTAGCCTTTATGAATTATAGAAACCTGCCTGACTGTATTCCAAATCTAAAATGCATCAAGTTACACTGTGGAAACTGCTTTGAAGTACAGCAAAGAATGCACAAACAGTATCTTCAAAAGATGGAAAATGTTGCATTCATAACTGGCCGAATCAGATGACACTAAAGAAAGTTCATTGATCCAAGGTGTGATTGCTTCGGTTATTGATTTTTAAGCTTGTAGGTTGTTTAAACAACAACCAGAGAAGTAGCCACTCAGACTCTTCCTAACTCCCAACCTTCAAAAACTCCCCCCTTGCACTTGCTACCATTATAACTATGGGCAGAACGAAATCAATACCGATCGATACCAGGAATCTGAATGGTATCAATGAGGCGCGAATAATTTCCACAAACTCCATCGGTATCAATGGTCAGGAAGATCGCGTGGTCAGATGCATAAGAGAGGCTCCATTTGTCACCTTCAGCAACAGCGGAGCCATAAACGACATCTACGAATTTCATAGAAGAGCGCAACCTAGCGACCGTATCAATTTCAGGACGAAATGGACTTCACAAGCCTTACTTCGAGAGGAAGAAAGCTGGATTGCCCATCGGTATGCAGGCGGGGCTCCTGGAAATAAACAAATGATGAAAGGCATCGCTCGAGAGAATGGAGTTCGCGCGCAACAAGAAGGAATCATCAGAAACTACGTGGAACCAAGTAATGAATACATACCGCGCCCTAATCGCATTACGAATAAGATACGATGTCGCCCAAAACAACTAGAGCTTCCGCCAGCCGTTGATGGTATCAATTGGCTTGCGGATCGGCTGAAAAGGAGGACAGTCAACGACCAGAAAGCTTTTCTAAGTCACTGGCAGAAGGATTCCTACCAATGTGCCAAATTAAGAGGCAGAGTCAGAAATCTTTCGAGAGAGTATGCATTTGAGGTGCCTATGGAAGATCCCGAGGACGATGAACCATACTCATTGGGAGGAAGTGACTATCATGCAGCACCTTATTCAAAGCAGCGCGCGCATGCAACATCACCTCGATCTTGTATTAATTGTTATGAGCGGCACCATGGGTGTGACAGAAGTTTGCCTAGTTGCTCTACCTGCAGCGCAATCCATGCATACTGCGTCTATCCCAAAGTAAGTCCCCCGGGTTAAATCAACGCGATTTGACAGCTGATATGTTCTTTGAAGGTTACTACTAGAGTATCTCCAAAGAAGCGAAAAAAGTGGTAGTTGGATCTGTTTGTATGGGTGACAAGCATCATATTGGTTTCGTTGGCAAAAGGTATCTTCTTGGCGGTTAGATTGCTCGTAATCTGTGTTTATATCAGATAATCATGGAGAAGGGAGGAGCGGTGGACAAGTCATATAGTGCATAATCTTAGGCAAAAGTTCTCGTCTCCGAAGAGAACAGCTTATACGATATTCAGCGTATCGAGTACTTCACTAGTAGCTACTCACAATGGAGGAACATGTCCAGTAGCGTGCACATATAGTAGCAAAATCCGAAGTAGACCATTCAACCTCATCATATCATTGCACTACCTACTTACAATTTTTCCTGTGATATAGTAATACGAAGATCAGATCTCAGGCCCTGGGGAGTAAGAAGCTCGTCTAATCTGCGAATTGAAGTGTATCACAAGTAAGATTGAAAACTAGGTGAATGGACCACTCGCGATGTCATGCATCTTGAGCATTCATGGGACTTCGAAATGTTGACGTACATATATACAATCGCTGTGTTGATATCCAAAGTAGTGAGGTTGAGTGACTTGGAGTGAAGTTAAGAATCTAGCCTCGGGATGTGCCGCTGCTGGAAACCTTGAATCATTTACCAATCATGCAAAATAGTCACCGTATAACAGGGGATCTGGTATCCTCGTCGTCAATGTAAAGATATAGCTTTAACACAAATTCATTATTCGTCTTATTCTACTGCTCCTTGATCCTACAAATTCTCGGATATTTAATTTATTATTTCTAACAGTCATGAATCTCAGCTCAAGCCGGTAGTAACATCATTCCATCACGAATTCGAGCTCTACCTAGCTAGGCGCATCGCATCCAAATGTTCTCACAATGCTCGATCAGCTGTCGCCCGTTGCTCCTGCGAGAGTACGAGTTGTACTGTTACCAATTGGGCAAATCAAGCGCGCAAGATTTCTGAGTTTTGTAGAAAGGTTGCAACCTCAGAATGTTGTACGTTTGGGGGATATCAGTCCAGATGGACGTCCCAATAGAAGTGAGAATTAGACTCTCCTTAATGCGCATTTGGCAGCGCTGACAATTGGCAGATATGTTCTCCCCATTAGCCTTTCCTTTGGGAATGATTGTTTATGATCTCACGACACATTATCCGCCCTCTACCCACCTCGCGTTATCTCCCTTTGAATTATACAGAGAGCCGCTCGTTATTATAGCCCTCGCGGACGGTGCCGAGCTTGAGCACACATCTTATAAAGGGGTTTCGAAGAATAGTCTCAATGGCACCGGGGTATCGCGGTTAGATCAAAACGTGCGGAACTTATACCAAGATTTGGAAGATTTGAGAGATAGATACCCCAAGGCGCTGGTCCACCAAGTCTTATTGTTCGACCATATACATGAGAAGTCTGCTACAGCCTTGCCAGAAGGTCTAGTCGCTATACCGCCAGCTGCTGACTGTGGTTTAACGACAATGAAGACTGTTATGTGCGACATATCTGCCTTGTTGCTTGCGGAGATGACAACACTCGCAAGGTCACTCCAAGCCTTGCCTACAATCGAGTCTCCAGCCCAATCAGGAAACAGGCCGTTCAATGGGGGATCTTGGGGCGGAGGCTCACCCGATGGATCCTCAAGACGGAACTCTCAATTTACACTCCCTCAACAAGACTCCAGATCTTCTTCTCCCGCCAGCGCCGTTGATCGTGCAAACTATCGAATGTCAATGCCAGTAATTCGATCGGCACCCTCGGACGCTGGCACATCTTCACCACTAGGTCGCTCTGGCAGTCCTGCAACCGGTCTCCGCTCTGACTCGCCACTAACTTTTGATAATATAATTGGGGATACTGGGCTTACAACTAAAAATTTACCTTCTCGACTCGGCACTCCGAGTAGCAAAGGGGCCAGAGACAGTAGCAGGGACAGAGTGTCGATTATAGGATTCGGATCAGGGAGCACTAGTGAAAGGTCAAGAAATAAAGGGAAAAGTCGTGTTGGCATTGTCATTGGTTCGATGTATATGTGCGCGGGGAGGTGGAGTGATGCATTACGCGAGCTTGTCGAAAGTGCCGCTATTGCGAAAGCAAATCTTGATCATTTATGGCATGCAAAGGCACTTGACAATATTCTTGTGAGTATGCTCATGCTCGCTTGGACTGGCTTGGACTTTCAAATTCCACAAATCTGTTACGTATCTGCAGAAAAAGCTCCGTCCTTAACATCAGCTCTGGAGCCAAGAAGTCCCGCAAGCAATCGTTTAGTCTCCCTACAGAATCTGGCTATTCTGCTTCCAGAGCTGTTGGATAGAATCTTAAATCTCTATACTCGTGCTGCGAATAATGTTGGGGAGGCTATGCCACAACATCCATTTTCCGAAACTGTCATTCGCTATGCAAAACTTTCTTCAGCTGTACACACAGGTGGTGGTCAATTAAATGACGAAGTTTTACAACTAATTGTTCTCGGAACCCCCTTTCAAAAATCCCCCAATCTCGCAACGCCTCGTTTGAACATACAGCCCACCCGTGGGGAAATTCTCAAAACCATACTAAGAGCATTTCCTGTGTATTCATCCTCTGAAAACATTGTTGTTGTGGATCGAATAATAATATTGAGCGGCATAGCTTCAGTTCTAGGATCGATGGGGTATAATAGGAAAAAGGCCATGGTAATCCGTGAATTAGTTTCGGTGTTGATTCCAGCCCTCGTTCAAGCTCGTCTCAGAGGAGCAGCCGAAATGGGAGTTCATCCAGCTGCAGGATTAGCAGCGCTAAGTGCGAATGGAAACAATAACGGTGCTGGAGCCCTTGAACTTGGTGAAGGTGACATGGAGAACGGTGTAGACTCGTTTCTCTCGCTACTAGGCCAAACTTATGGAGTTGTAGCCTCTAGAGCCACTGCTGAAGATGCATTCGATGATTCAGATGAAGCAACTATTCTTAGGATACTTGACGATTCTTCGATCCGCTCTTTCGGGAGCCAAGCTTTGAAAATGGAGGTTCTGAGATCTTGTATCAATTTTTCCGAAGCATTGCCGGATTTCCAAGGCGTTTTAAAGTTCACTGCGGATTTATTAAGAACTGCTGGTAGTGGTGTAGCGCCGGGCCCACGGAGTGAAGATGCATCTCCCAATATGAGTCGCGAGGAACAGATTCGGTTAATGACTAACATTACTCGCACGCTGGGAGCTGCTAGGAATTTGGGGGTTCATAAACTTTCCGCAGAGTACTGGGATGAATTCCTGGTTCGAGGTGTTGAGCTTGAGCCTCTACCTCAATCGAGAACCCCAATTCCTCATACACGCGGAGAACTCCCTGATGGAGAGAATATCGCTACAGCGAGAGAGATAAATCCTTTCATATACAATCCCTTCTTACGCCCACTAAACGCATCTATTGTTGATCATATCATGGTTGCTGGCGAGGGAGCTGTTTTCAAGGTTACTTTGCAAAACCCATATGAGTTTGATGTGGAAATAGAAAGTATAAAACTCGATGCTGATGGGGCGGGCTTCGAATCTGCCGTGCAAAAGACTGTTATCGGACCTTACAGAACACAAATTCTTACCATACTAGGGACACCTAAAGACCCAGGGTCCCTTAAAATCACCGGATGCATTATAAAAGTAAGGGGATGCCGAGAACGGCGATTCCCCATATTTCCGGATTCATGGTCACCACAAGGCGATGTCAAAATTAAGTCTATTGGTGTGGCAAAGATTTTCGGGCAGAAATCTCGCCCTACAAGTTTTGGCTCGACATCATCAAGTGTAGTACCTTGGGGCGTCATACCTCCTCTGCCAACTACCGTGGGATTGAATGTCATTGACAAACAACCTATAGTAGCGATCAAGTCCACTAATCTATCACAATCTGCTTTGATGGTATTAGAAGGGGAACGCCAAAGGTTCTCTATTACTTTAGAAAATCTTTCAAAGGAGACACCTGTAGATCTACTATTATTTTCCTTCAAAGATTCTACTCAAGCGCCACTACAAACGGCAATGAGTAATCGTGAAGCATCACCAGCAGAACTATACGAGTACGAATTAATTCTGGCACGCAAACAAGCACTTCGATATATTCCGAATCCTGATCAGAAGCCATACATCGAACCTGGTGGGAAGGCCACTTTTGAATTAGAAATACTGGGAAAACCTGGTCTAACAAGTGCTACTGTCCACGTGGACTATGCTCATCTTGGTATTCCTCAGTCAGAGGTTGAAAATGGGTTTCATACTCGTCAAGTGAGTCTGCCACTTACAATAACTGTAAATGCAAGTATAGAGATGGCACGAATGGATGTTATGCCATTTACCGGAAACTTGCCCCTGTCTTTGTGGTCTAAGATCGATGGTACACTAGCAGCTGAGGAGTTCACACCGCAAGATCATTGTTTATTAATTCTTGATCTTCGAAATGCTTGGCCAAGCAGTATCCATGTCTCGATCGATATTGAGAAAGGAGGCAAGATTGAAGAAGAAGTGGTCCCGGGTAATACGTCCCGCATCATGTTTCCTATTCCTCGGATTTATTTAGAAAACCCAACTGCCTCTATCCCAGCTCTTGATCCCTCGCGACAACGACAATTCGTCGTAAGCGCAGGTCGAATATCCGCAGATTCAGAACGAGCCACTCGGGAAGCATTCTGGTACCGTGAAGAAATTCTCAAAATTCTGAAAGGGACCTGGGAAACACGCTCTGGCGTCCGTCGCAAAGGAAATATAGAATTGCGCGGTCTTCGTCTCAGCCAACGTGTTATCGATGCTATCAGAATTGAGGATATTTCAATTGATATCTTGATCAATGATAAGTCGGGTCCGAAACACGACGTTCACACCGATACATTCTCTTCGATTACTGTTCGCATCAGCAATCGATCATCTAGCCCCATCCACCCGCTTCTTCGTCTTCAACCGTCTATTCGCAATCATTCACTCACTCAAACTCTTGATCTGTCCAAGAAATTTGTTTGGAACGGTGTGCTGCAACAGACTCTCCCACAAGTACCTGGGAACGAACAAATCGAAGTTAATATCGGCATGACGCCGCTTTGTAGGGGCGAGTTCGAACTCAGTGCTTCAGTCGAAGAAGTGCGATTAGTTGAGGCACCGAAAGAGGAAGTTACAATCAAAGAAGGTGGCAGAGCCAGAGCTGATACGAAGAATTTGATGGATGCTATGTTAGGGGCTAAGGAGAGGAGGATCTGGCATTCGAGAGAACCTTGCTTGCTTGTTGTGAGGGATGAGGATGATACGGAAGGCGAGGAAGAAGAAGATGCTGACGATCAAGAAAAAGATTAAGAAGAAGTTGAATGTGCTCAAGATGATTAGAGGCATAAATAAAGAGCAAAGGAGTCTAATTGTATTATCGTACTTATGTCTGTAGATTTGCGATTTGCTGTGTATAAGGAAGGTTAAGCGTGCATTTGGTATCGGAATTTTAGCGGAGAGCAGATGAAAATAGGGATGGATGCAGCGATGAGAATTGAACCAAGGTTGACTTTTTGAATACCTGTTTAGGTACCTAGGCATTGCATGGCGGGAGCTGGGATATAGATGGAGAGATAAAATGAATGTTGAAGACGTGAGGGGGGAATGGAAAGAGGAAAGAGAAACGAGGAACGAGCAGCGAGGAAAGGAATAATATAGATAGGTTGAGATGAGACGAGATACCTTAAATGATGTTTATGATTCATTTTTATTTTTACTTTTACTTCTACTATGCTTTTAATACCTATGAACTTCTGTTCTCGAAATGCTTTCCAAAGAGTTCGGACGATTTTCCCCTAGGTACCTACAGATAAGATTATAAGAAGGGGCATGTCTGTCGAATCGATGAATTCATCGTATGCTATGATTTATTGAATCTAGATCCACATGGGCGTGAGAAATACCCGTTGTTGGTGACAAATCAAGTAAATCAAGTAAATCAAGTAAATCAAGTAAATCAAGTAAATCAAGTAAATCAAGTAAATCAAGTAAACTGATTAAACTTACATTCAACATTTCATATAAGGTAAAAATTTAGCAGCACAAACAAAAATACAATGAACGTTTCAGGAGTGTTCGATCTTGTATTATAGCACGTTCGTTTATAACATGAGATCTCTGTTTTTTTTATACAAATATCTTTGTCAATGAAGACATATTCTAGATTCTAGTCGTAGCCAAAGCCATCTAATCCGGCATGCAATAAAGGCAATGATACAGTAAATTTCGACCCTCCCATTTTATAACACCAGAAAATCATGTAAAGCTATGAATACACAAAATTAAGTTTTCTCAATATCATCATCTAGTTCCGACCCTCTAGATAGCCCCATGATGTGTGACACTTCCCTGACTTCTAAGGCCGCCCCTGGTGGGTTCTTCTGGCGCCTTGAAATTACCCTCCACCAAACTCTTAAGCTAGTTTGCCATGAGTTGAAACTTCTCCTTCGGCTTATAATCGACTGCAGGTACAAAGTCGGCAAAGCCGGTTCGGAATTCTAATTTCCTTACATTCTTCAGATGTTTCAAAGGTTTGAACATGCCGCAATCCATGAATACCTCCGTGGCGACCATATTAGCCTCGAGATCCGCCTTGCTTTGTTTGTCCTCCATTTCATCCAATGCATCTTCATCATCTGAATCAATTGATTCGGCATCTAAATTTGTCTCGGCCGTGACTTCGACAAGTATGTTGATGGTGAGCTTATTGACGACTGGGGATTTAGATAAGATCTTGACGAAGTCTTTGACGAAGGTCAAACTTCTTATGCAGTTGCGAAATCTGGCTTCATCTTCTGAATGAAATTTTCCAGTCACGAGATCCAAGAATAATGGGACGTTCTCGGTATGGTCTTCTTCCAATGCACAATCGAAGACGACCTTTTGGAATTTTGCGAATATGTGAGGCTCCACCCATCCACCCAAATCCTCTTGATCGTACTGTATGGTGCCATTTGGTAATCTTTTCGCGACAGCTGTGAGAGGGTTGTGCCTCCAAGGATTCTGACCATACATAGTACCTAATTTAAAAATCTTGTCGTTGAAAAAGAAAAGGTCGTTGCAACAGATGACGACAGTGGCTTCGGTGAAAAACATGGAAGAGGCCTCTTCGTATATTTGTTTGTTGGCCCGCAAGATCTCAGGCCACATGCGGTATTTTGCTGCGAAGTCGCTTCCACCGGAGCTCGTAGAGTCTGTTTCCCACTTCCCTCCGACCTTTGTTCTTGTGGCCGTTCCTCCATCTTCTAAGTTCACAACTTCAACATCGTCTGGTGCAG
Source organism: Botrytis galanthina (assembly GCA_004916875.1). NCBI lineage: Eukaryota > Fungi > Ascomycota > Leotiomycetes > Helotiales > Sclerotiniaceae > Botrytis > Botrytis galanthina. Next base: position 42,356 of record PQXL01000182.1, read on the forward strand.
GTATTGCCGGGTCGACTTCACTGAGAATCGACTCTGCTTCGGGATTCGACGGGAACTCTAGATCATCATTCGTTTCGATCGTACCTTGTTGCTCCGCCATTGACCACAATAAAGTTCCCAACCCATCGATACCTCCGGGTCCATCATACTCTATCTCCATGTCTGAATTGTCTCCGTCGAATGAGATCGTGTCTTCGTCGGTCCAACCATCCGATGATGAACTATCGCCAGAACTTATATAATCACTCCTTCGCCCGACAAAAACGTATCTCACGGGAAGAATCAGATATCGATATATCTCTAGTCGAATTTCTACAATTTTTGTTAATCAGCGCATAAGAGATAAGCATGCAGAGATATTACCTTTGGGAAGAGAGAGAAGCATAGATGGCATATCTGGTGTTGGAATTGCTGCAGGATGATTTGCATAAAGTTGAACCTCTGGTGGTGGAGGCATTCGATTTCCAGTTTCTGGAGCGTAATGGTTAAACTCTTCTTTCTGATCACTAGATGATTTGCCTGTTTCAGCTTGAGAATCATCAGAATCCTTGTTGGCCATTTTCGAGCACTAAAATGATGTTTGGCTGTTAAAAATTTGGAGCTTGTGGATTGGAGGTTGAAAATGATTTATGACCTCAATAAAATTCTAGATTATCGCGGGGTACTTTAGACTAACCCGATTAGGCAGCGCGTCAAATTGATAGTGGATAGACGAAGGGGGAAATGGAAGAGGCCGCTTGGAAGAGGCCGTTTGGAAGTAGGGAGTTGAGGAGGATCTTTTTATGAAAGCCGTGATGAATGTCTCTATTTTGAATCTAATTGTGCTATCACCGTGGTAGTCTGCAGTTAAGTCTTGTATTATAGAATTAGTTAAGAAAGGAGATCTAGATTCTCGATGATAGTTGCCAGTTCCATGTAGAATTGCATACACTCTCATTTTGCTCTAAGCCCATACGCCCAGTATGGAACACATGTTGGTTGTCATTTCATACATCAGCTTAACATGTACAGCCAGTACGAAGTCACATCTGTTCTCATGCTTTTGAAGCAAGAATGAAGTCGTTGTTTCGAATGATATATTATGGACATGATCCCATCTCGTGACCCCCTTTCTGGAGAACGAGAATGAAATGATATGTTGGTCTGGACACTCAATGCTGAGATCGAGGACAACATTGATTTGCTAAGAAGATAAGTTTGATGAATTTCAGATATACTGTGATATTAGATTTGCAATGGCAAGCTTCTTATCGCATGGATATCAAACATGGAATCGATCACAGATATGATTTTGCAAATCCACTCCACACCACTATTTCAAAGCGCACTATTTACCATTACCGTCGATATAAAAAGAAATAGAAGAAATCACCCTCATCATTTCAATCTTCCTCATCAGCTTCTGTCCAGACACCTCCCTCGACTACCGCAAACTCTTTACCCAGTCTCCCATGCACAAGCCTTACCCTTGGACAACACCAATCCGGTTTCTCTCTCCTCATCTCCTTCAACTCCCTCATGATAATGTTCAAGTAATATCCTTCTGGCTGCCAAGAATAGTGCAGATCCTCTCCTAGAGACTCTAATTCCAACTCTTGTAACCCTCTCATCTCCGATATAGCTTCTAAATTGTAGTGTCCAAAATATGCCCCGTCCGCAACCACCAACTCCATTCTTCTTATCCCGTCGCGTTCTTCCCCCTCTAAGTAAGGAAGAATCCCATCCGCAAGCTTTATGATGTCGGTGGTAAAGTTTATGTAGATATAGGATGGAGAATGCTGCGTACGGAAGAGGGGTTTATAATGAGCGACGGCTTCGGCGCGAGTTTCCTGGCAGATGTGTAGGAGGGAAGGGATGGGAGTTGGTGATTTGAAAGACTTTAGATAGCGGCGGCGGGGTGAGATCATAGAGGCCTTTTCGCAATTTATTTGGACGGTGCGGGTTTCATTGAGGAGCATGCCATAGATCTTGAGACGAAGTTCATAGGGAAGAGAGGAGAAGAATTGGAATTCAGTCAAGGGAGATGTTGCCATTGTGGCGATGCTCTGGTGTCAAATTCGAATATCAAAAGAAATCAATCGTAATTGAACGTATTGCTTTCCTTTTTGTTATTTCAGATGAGAGCTTTAAGCAAGTTGTAGTTGGAGTACATCTGAGCTCGTGGATCCCCTCACGACTAGGTATCGGATAGGAACACCCTGGGTGTACCCAGTTATTTTGGCGGCTCGGGTGGATATTTCGTATTTCGGATATTTCGGATATATAAGCATCCGACGGATCTCCTACATATCTAGATTGCTACTTCTTTTAGTCAAAATCTATCAATATAGACAACCGCAAAATATGATATGATATATATATAGATATTCGTAGATTAATCTTGAAATCTATGTATTGATAGTAGAAGGTATGGTTCCTATAAAGAAATCTTGATATCTAACCATTACTTGCTTTGCATTTTGGCACTGATAATGAAGAGAGGCCTGGAGATGTAAGTGCGAATGCCTATCATTGGTCCTTCCAAACACACTGAAAAGTTTAACATCCTTCATCCTTTTCTTTACTCCTGTTCATTCTATGCTTTACCTTTTACTTCCCATTAACGCTACCTACTCAAATGTAACCGTTTCGAAATGGCTTACGACACTGGATGTTATAGCCGAGTGCTTCTACCTTTACCCAGGGGTATGAAATAGCGCTGGGGTCGCATCGTACAAGGTGGCTAAAGCAAACATCAAATGAAACCGTTTCTAATCACACTGTTACCTGGCTAAGATGCCATGCATTCAGCCCTCGGGGGCAGGCAAAGATCACAGGCATAATTGCGAGGATGGTGCCACATTATGCAACCTAAATACGTAGCGGTGGTTGCCCTTAACCAGACTGTCGGGTCCCCTTCAACGTCTAGTCTAGAGCTCCTTCAAAGTTGCAGGGGTTATTCTCAGCTCACTCCTTTTCCTTATATATCCAGTCTGATTGTTTCGCGGTTTATTCTTTATGCGTCCAATATTATATCAACTTAAGTGAGGTTGGGATTTCTTCGATATTATATAAATGGTTAATATTGTAAGTTTAATGTGGTTAAGATCGAGACATCTAGCCGAGTATAATTTCTAGCCTCACAGCCTTGTCTAGAGATTTCCGACCATTAATTCTCTATAATGTAAGTGAGTCCATTTACATGGATTAATTTGTGTAATAGAGATTCTATAATTATACAAAAGAAATTATACTCAGTGCAGATCTCTCAATGTTAAACTCGGGGCCTAGACCTCAATCTCGATTTTCTACTCGGGTCCCCAACTTCCACTTTTTATAGAAACTCCTATAAGACGGAACGCTTTCGACAATGTTCAATCGACACATTTTTCTCACACGCGGGACTAGATATAGCTAGCTGGGGAGAGCATACGGCGTTTTATGAGCAATGGCTCGTCAATTTCGAAGGCCTGTTCTAGTTTCGAGCCGTTCCAGCCGAGAAAGCTCCCCGCACATTAGACGATTTCGTGAGCAAATACGGTGGATCGAGGCGTACCATAAGTGACTTCCTCATTTCTCCAAAGAGTCATCAGTTAGATGGATAGGGCGATTCAAAACCTCGAAAGTCTTCAGCTGTCAGTCTCCGGGCACTTTGATTGGCACGCCAAGGATATAGTACGGATAATACAACGTTGTCCGAGATGTCCAGAGCTGAACTCCACAATCCACAATCCGAGTCATAAAAGGAGTTAGGCGGCACTTTCGTTACTACTTGAAAAATATCTTGGGTCGTCTAACGTGCTAGGCCATTCGACAATACTTTCGAAATTCCATTCATTTGGTTGGTTGAGGCTATTTGGAATATTTGCGATTATTTGATCATCTGGGATGGTTTTATGTGTCAAACATACTCAATTCCCGCGAGGCTCAAAAACTAGATCCCAATATCTGATCACATTCAGTACTTCGGAGTCACTGAAACAGAGGTTGCGCCGTTGAAAGATTCATGTTCCACTTGAGGAGAGGGAAGAAAGATGGATGCGTGTCCTGGAGTTACTTCCTCCGACTACTAGTTATGAGCGCAGATTCATTGCACACTTCACAACGACAGCGAAGTTTAACGATCAGCCTACGCCGAACAGTACAACTCTTCACATCACATCGACAACAAATCATGGCAATCTGATGAGATTATTATCAGGAAAAGTTGCTATCGACGCCGGAGATCCTTCGAGTATTAAGCCACCAATTACAGAAAAATGCGATGGAAGATTATGCATCTGTTGTGAAGCTACTTGTTTACAAAGGTGCCAAAGTGGACCCGACAATGATGCGATTTCGAGCAATCCGATGGGTCAATTAAAGACGTTTTTGCAGCAGTAGCTTACATTGGTATCACTACGGTTCTGGAGGCTTTATGAGCGCCGCATCTGCTATTAGAAGCTTCATATGCTTAAAAGTCCTCACTATCCTAGTCAAATCCAGTCAGAGGTGCGTATGTAAGTGTGCCGAATAGTTGACATGAATACGCCACAGCCTACAGCCTGCGAGCCTGTTGCCACAGTTTACAACCTCAGAACTTTGCGCCAGCTACCTTGCTGCTAGAGCCATCGAAATTGCAAGAAGTATTTGGATTAATACGACAATTACTGGATAGTATGTCGTCATTCGGCACCACATCTGCGATGATGACGTTACTCAGTAAATCCGCCGGCAGAATTTCTGCGCAAGTCCAAGCGATGACGCCCGACACATTCAGCATGAAATCTGGACTGAAACTACTCTTCATGGCATACCTCAATTTCTCCATAGTCCACTCTCCCTATTATGCCACTTCGATAAGGCATTCCTAGTTGTGGAGCTAAGTGCGCTCATGTTTTCTGCAGCATTGTTTTTGTCCGAGGTGTACGAGCCGCCCAATAGGAAACCCGGATATGCCTCCACGCGCTACACTAACTCGGTCATTCTGAAGCTAATCAAGGTACCAAAGTCTATTCTAAATTATTCAGTAGTGTATTCTGGCTCTACACTATATTTTCACAATATACAGATATTGCTAGAAATTGCCTCAAAACTAAACATGGGTTTACAATCCACGTATACCTTCGGAGAATCTCTAGATTTACATTGAACTACTAGGTTTGTCGCACTCGCTACACCCGAGGTTTTTCCTAATCAAACTTCTGTATATCAAAAATAGAAAGCGCTAATGTTCGATTCTACCATATCAAAAAAATTCTTCAGCACCCCGCATTACGTTAGTAGCTCCGCAAACTAGGGCTTAGATGATTACCAATAATTCCTGATTGGAAATCATATCAACAACCCTTTTCTATTCCCAGCCGATACCAAAAGTAGGCCAGCAATACCAAGATTATCCAGTGTATTAAGGCTTAGTTCGCCATACTTTAGCCTAGTAGGCCCGCGTCGATCCGCTTTTTTACACCAACGGTGTTTCTGACCACCCACCGCTTAGCCAAATGAGTAGGCTTTCTCGGTTAATACTAAGGGAATCCTTCTCCTTAGCGATAACGTTAATTCGTGAATAAACCTCTGAACGCGACCTGCATCATGTCTGCAGCACTATTTTCACAAGCACCGCCGTTGGCAATTTTGGAAGAATGGTTGTTGTAATGTGTTGAATGAAATATACTGTTGTGGTTGGTTCGATGGGGTTTGATGAGGGGTTGAGTAGACAAAAATTTAGAATTAGAATAGAAATAGACTCTCATCTGTTTCCAGGCTGTTAAAGTGCTTGTTTGTAATATGGAAACTTCCGCCCAGCCAGGCAACGGTCTATTTGACGACTTTGCACATTCATCCCTTCCGAATCGAGCTGCGCTGGTCAATTCTCGATTACTGACCACGCCAGACTTATCAACGTACAAACTTTGATACTTCGAGTATGTACAGGTTTAATTTTAATTTGTTGCTTATCAGACTAGCAAGCTAACCAATTTCATAGAGCGTCGCAGCACAGCAATTCGACCTGCCGGAGTGGGCTGAGCTTATTTTCACCAACGCTTGTGGGCTTGCAAGAACCATGAGACTCCACCAAACACAAATCTTTCCCGGTGAAACCAATACATATAACACTTTGGAACGAGCAAAAGTTGCTGTACGTCCGGGACAAAAGCTTGTGCACTACTCGAGGTTCTATTTCCTGGCTGCTGACCCACGATTGCAATATTGCTCCCCAACTGAGCGCCGCGATAGAGCGCCATGTACCCTATCCGGACACACTGCAACTAGCAACGATCCAAGATGATGTTTATCGCTTGACACACACTGCCTCATTTCGGACAAGCAAGTCTAGAAAATCACAAGCTTCCAAGTTATTGCGATCCACCGAACGGCAACTGGACCAATAGACACAAACGTTTGGTCTTCTGAATTTCCAGGCCGACTTTTACAACCCCCGCCTGTCCATATTGACTTTGGAGTTTCTGGCTACTCGTATACTTGTTTCACAGCACGGATCTGGGCAAAAACATGCCGTCCAATTTCGTTCGGATGCAAGAACCAGTTGCCTCTTGTTACTTGTAGCAAACGGAGTTCAAGATCCTCAAATTATCGATACTTTCAACGCTCTAGCTTGTCAGAAGATCGCTACTGCCAATAGGGACGAGAAGCCATGCACCATTGAAGCGAACACAGTCTCTTTTACCAGTATGCTCGACGCCTTCTCACTGCCAGCATTCTTCACACTACTCAAAGACCTCCTACAGCTCTCAGACAATGACCAAGTGTCTAATTCCGATTTCGGTTCATTGCGCAGAGTTTCTGCCTGCTATATAAACAGCGCAGAGCGGATGCAATTTCGCAGCTATCATCGTAAGGTCGCATGGACATTCAAGCAGCTGCTTATGATAATAAGTCTGATAAGGCACCCCGAACAGGACCAATCAATCTTCATGGCTTCAACAGCATCCACATTTGGTATGATAATTTCTCTCAATGCCCAAAGTAGAGATTTCTTCAAGATCTCCTCACCAGGCTCAATAGGAGATGGATCAACTTTCTCTTACTCACCACAACCTGCTGGGAGCACATTTTTCTCTTAGGATATTGGCTCGTCAATGAAATGAATATCAAAACCTCTACGGAGAGTCTACGGCGATGCAAGTTTCTACCTCTGATTCTTCAAAGTCGATGTAGAGCTGCATCTATTCCTAGCCCCAACAGTTGAATTTGATTGCAGTCTTCATCCCACTCGACAATAACAACCAGTTAGTCCGGCTGTAAGAACACAAAAGGTACCTCATAATCTATAGCTGTGAGAAATGCATTGTTGACTCGTCTGATTGCATGTGCACTAGACAATCATCCTTGGCCGCGAGATGATGCTTTGGCAATAATACGATGCCCGTAAAGCAGGGGAACTGTTTGTGATTGACCTTGCATGTCAGATGACTGTAGGTAGACATATCGAGATCCTTCAACTATTGATCCGAAAGCAGGTGGAGGCCGTATCCCGAAACAGGATGTTGCGATGTTGATCCTGCTTAGAAGATCAAGCACTTTTTGTCGACAGGGTGGTCTCGCGCGCTTTACCCTTGACCCGCGGATAGAATTCGTATTGGGGCATTCAGGTGAGAAGTGGGAAAATAAAAAATGATGTGATATCGCCAGAAAAGTATGGACTTAAATTATTGAGGTTGACTTCTAAGCCTGGGACCCACACCCGCGCGGCTTAAGTAAGCCGCGCGCCGTTCATCCTAAATCACGGTATCCGTGCATGATGCACATTGGGTTTATGCTGCAGGGTCCACTCCGCCATCGTAGCCAACCAAGTGCAAGGGCTCAAAATAGGAATGTAAGATAAGATTTCTAGGAATATTGCGAATGCGGCGCTCGGATTTGCGTCTCGCCCCCGCGCGGCTTAGAACCTGATTGCTGATATAAGGAAAGAGGGGTTTGGCCTCTGTAAGAAAATCATACAGCACTTCTCCTGACCTATGCATACAACTTGATTTCATGAGATTGTTCTGTGCAAAATTGCGTTTCAATACACGAAGCTTCTCGATATCTTCAATAAGAATGGCTACCAAAACCGTTCTCATTCTCGGCTCAGGTCCACGTATCGGCGAAACTGTCTCTGAAAAGTTCGCGGCAGAAGGATACAAAGTCGCCATTGTCTCGAGAAAAGGTACAAACTCAGTCAATGAGAAGGGCTATCTTTCTCTCTCAGCCGATTTTGCCAACACCGACCCCAGCATTTTGGCATCTATCTTCGACAAAGTCAAGAGCGAATTCTCAGCAGCTCCTAGCGTAGTCATATACAACGCCGGTTCCATCACTCCTCCACCCGATGCAGAATCAGCCTTGTCTATCCCAAGTGTAAGTTGCCATAAAACCAGTTCCCAACCACTTTGGTTTCAGATCACAAAATCCCCCAATATCTCAATGTGCTTCGAAAGCGAGCGTTTTACGCCCAATTCCCCTCGGAAACCTTTCTTCTTTAGAAAAATGCTAACTTTGTTGTTCCGCAGGCTCGTGTTACCAACGATTTGAACGTCAATGTTGTCACTCCGTTCATTGCAGCACAAGAAGCTATCAAAGGCTGGGAAACTCTACCCGCAGAGAGCAAGAAGGTATTCATCTACACAGGTAACATCTGTAATGTCGCTGTATTGCCAGTCCCATTGTTGTTGAACGGTGGTATGGGAAAGGCCGCCACTGCCTACTGGCTTGGTGTTGCTGATGGAGCGTATACAGCCAAGGGTTACCGGTGAGTTCTTGTCCATCCTTTCTCTTGCAAATCATGTTCCACCCAGAGAGAAACAGAGATTTACAGTATATCGTCCACTGACACGTCTTTTCCCAGATTCATTTACGCAGACCAGCGCCAAGCCGACGGAAAAATCGCAGGCCAGGCCGTCGACGGGCCCGCGCATGCCGATTTCTATTCGCAATTGGCAGCGAGTGGCGCCGAGAACGTTCCATGGCATGCTACATTTGTGAAGGACCAAGGTTATACCAAATTTTAGATATCAATTGGCTTCTTAGTTAGCGCATGTGAAATGGCCAAATAAAAAATAAAAACATTTTATCCGGTCAATACAAGTGCTCAAAGCAGATCTGGCTCTTTTTCTTGTATCCGGTGTCGAAATCATTGAAGACGTTCTCTGTTAACTAGATTCTGTAACAAGATGAATACTATCGGCTAGGTAGATCCAAATTCATTGACATTTGAATCTGAGTAACGAACGTAATAAAGTAGAGAATGGATGAAAATCAAGACCGCTGAATTGACTAAGCAAATATTGAAAACAGACAGGGCCAAAATCAATTGCATTATAGAGATTCGTGAGATTTGCGGAAAAGAGCTTCGGAATTGATAAGAACACTTCTTAATATCCATACTATTATTTGAACACACTTTGAAAAGCTTGAAATTGAGAGTCAAAAATCAATGTGATCCTTACACCTTCAAACAAGTAGCACAAGAGTGATGTCACTTCGAAAATATGTAGCGAATTCGCCAGCATTACCCATGGCCCTATCGTTCCACACCTTTTCTATAATATCGAAGCCACGGCGCACAGTGCTGAAGCGGCTGGCCGGTCGTAGAGAATCTACCATGTCACGTATCCGGGCTTTTTGCGCAGATTCCGTCAAGCATCCTACGACGCAAAATGGCCAGGCCATCGTCCGTAATAATGCTGGAGGTGATACATGATGCGTCAATAGCTCAAGAACTTGAGCTACATGATACCGTACATCAGGGTTGGCAGGCTGCCACCCAGATACGACAATAGACAGATAAAGGAAGGTACTATGCGCCCAAATTCGAGTTACTAATGAGGTTTGCCGAGCGATTATCCGAGCTTGTCCAGTGTAGTCTTCTGCTGCAAACATATCGTCCAGTAAATTGCTCTCCCGAGGTACAGACACCAGATCGGATTCGAATCGTGAAACATGAGCCTCTAGAGTCTTCTTGATTGCTGCTGCGCGCTGCACCAGCTCAATAACGTCCAGATTTCCAGCTGCCTTGCAGTGTTTCTTCCATGCATCCAAAACAGCAACCTCGCCGATTTGTTTGAGCACCCAATTCTGACACCCCACAGTAGTTTCAAGGTTGATAGGAGGGATAGCATCGGCCCCATCACTTCTACAAAGGAGGCTTTGGTGATAGTCGTACAACTTAGGGAGTTCCTGAAAAGCGGTGCTCGCGATAATATCATCGAAAATCAACAGAGCAGTTGAAAAGCGAAAAGCAGCTTGTTCAGAGCTAGATATCTCAGCTTGTTGGGCTGGCAGGATCCATGTAGGGGGACCCAGAAGACTGAGAATACTTTGAAATGTGTTGGAAGAGCTAGCTAAATTGCCAGCTCCAACCACATCAACGACTTTCCTAAAAATTGTCAAGGCAGCATTGAGATGCGCTTGACAATTGTCAAATGAAGTGATGGCAATTTCGAAACGTTGTAGCTGCATGACAGCAGCCATAGCGCGAACGCTACCAAGTATGTGCTCGTTTTCGTTGTAGCTCTCGATGATTGTAATAGAATTGCGTAACATGTTAAAAGCATCTCTCGTTTGCTCGAGTAAAGCTTCCCACATACGATCGTCTTTGATGGTAGAAGTTCCGTGCGCCAATGCAAAGAAATATGAGCTCTGGCAAAGGATAGCTTGACGGACGACGGGGCTGCTGATAGCCAAATCCAGAATCCATGCTCGGCCACCATGGAGTGGTGCAGGCCGATAGAAAGGAAATAGAAACGGAAGGATGCGTTCAAGGTAAAACACGAGTAGCACCGAGTCCGACTGTGCGAATGGTCTTATCTGCAGTACTTGCTTACAGATCTTTTGGGTGTTAACAGGAGAAGCGACAGTCGATATATCTGGAGAAGTCGCGCTAGTATCATGTGTATGCGAACTGGCTTCATTTTGAACTTCAGATTCTGAAAGAGGGATATTGACACTAGCTAATTTCTGATCTGCAAGTCCTGGAATAGAAACGTTGAGATTAGAGGTAGTCGACTCCCGTTTACCACGGCGGCGATAAGGTGCATGCTGCTTGACCTCATTTTTGATCTTCTTGGTCATAACTTCTTGCTTTATACCGCCATCCATCCATGCTGGCTTGGAGCCGTAATTGCAGGTAGAGATGTGGAGCGTCATGCACTCATTGCAAATAGGACGATGCTCATCGCACTTTTTGCGCCGTAGTCGACAAGTCCAGCAGCCGTTAGAACTTCTGTTCATATTGACCGAAAACAGAAAATAATAATGGCGTACATGAAATCGAGAAAGCAGAACTTAGGCGTATACATGCGAAAAGAATTGACAATTGGTGTTGTTGTGAAGTAGTCCAAAGGTCAGCTTATGTTAGGTAATACTAGGTACATCTCACCTAGGCGCCGCGGACCGTGATGCCTCAGGCATCGAACAATCGCAATATAAATTGATGGCATTCTAGTTCGAAGGTTACAAATGTTGTCCGATTCGACGAAGTCGGGGTATAGCAACTCATTATACACACTGTGCCCCATTGATAGACAGCTGATATCATGCTATATATTAATGCGCAGTTCCACTAGTTTTTACACTCGATATATCCCCTGTTGGCACGACTGATCATGAAGGAAATTTATCATTTGGCTCACTTGCATTTGCGCTGATGGCACTACGATCCATTTTGATTTTTGAAACAGAATCGAGGTTCTAAGTGGTACTCATTTCAATGACCTTGATATGGGGTTTAAAAATCTATTATTTGGGACATGATCCATCTCCCAATGCTTCCGGCCCAAGTGGCGTACGGATGCATCTCATGATTACACATATACATCCGTAAGCTGGTGCTTGAAGCAACCCCAAGATCGGTCGACGTCGTATGAAGGCTATATAGGCTTGATCTCTGATGGTGAGAATCATATCCACTAATCATGGGAATCTTTCTACAATATCCTCTAATCTAATTTCAGATTGGCTTATATAACATCGAAAGATTCAACTAGAAGTAGTTAACCGATTCCCATCTCGCCTTTCAAATGATATACAGATGTCATATTTCCTTCTTCTCCGTACGACTGGGTGCAAACTGTTCATTTTGGATCCTTTACCCACCTCCTCTCGCATATGGACTTGCCTCCCTCAACCTGTGCCCGAAAAACCAGAGGATCAGAGCCCCAGCATAGCCAACGGCTAGAACCGCGAATCCGAGCACGCTATTACCCCAGCCATAACCAAGTTTGTTATACATAGCAGGGGCAAAAAGCGGGAACCCAAACCCAGTCAAACTTCTCAGCACCGCCGTCGCACCTATAGCAGATGCAGCGAATAGCGGATAGGAATCGATAATATATGTTTGGATTGAAGCGAACGTCATAGCTGCTCCTACAGAGAAGATAGCGGCACCAATGTCTGCCGAAAGCCAGAAAGTCCTTGTTTCAGCGGACCACCCATACATGAAAAGTCCCGCTGCCACCAAGAAAGTGGAGAAGAAAAGAAGAGGCACGCGGAATTCGGGCCTTCCAGTGTTATCAGGCGATCGGGCTTTCAGGGTCTTGTATACATAATCTACGATGCGACCACCTCCTTGTGCACCGATAGTCAAGCCGATCATGATAGCAATGTAGTTGAGACCACCGATACCGACGGATTCGCGATAGTAAGTTGTCCACAATGACGGGAAGCTAGACTAAAAGAAGAAAATTGTAAATCAGTTTCTGACCTGGTATCAAAGATAAACATTGGATGAGTACTCACCAGCATAAGGTAAATGATACCATAGACCATCGCAAAATATACGGAGAGAAAAATGACGACGGGTTGAGTGGTAAGCAATATAACGACACGAACGAGCGAAGTTCGCATGATAGATATGAGACGCAAATCTTTAAGCTCAAATGCCGTCCGCAGCTGGTCATTTCCGGTTTCTTTGCGCAACTTCTCGGCTTTTCTTTGCAAGATTCGTGGGCCGTAGGTTTCTTTCAGCGTAAAGAAAACGAGGGTTTGCACAATTACTCCGAAAATAGTGATGGAAAAGAAACACCACTTCCACGTAGACCTCTCGACAATCCAAGCTCCAAGTAAGGGTCCGAGGGCAGGAGCAAGCAAAGGAGCTAGAGTGTATAGTCCAATGGCCATACCGATCTCCTCTGGGCGCCACAGATCAGACAGGACACCACCACCAATTGTCAAAGGAGCACAGGCGCCAAGACCACTAAGAAAACGGAAGGCCAGGAACTCGCCTTCAGTATCTGCGAAGCCGTTCACAAAATTGAAGATTAAGAAGAAAACATTGGAGGCTTGAAGAATAAAGGAACGTCCGTATACTTCAGAAAGCGGAGCTAGCACCAGGGGCCCAATAACGTAAGCAAGTTGAATGATTGAGAAATTGAGCTGCTTTCGAAAAGAGGTGTGGATGTCAAATTTTTCGGCGATGACATTGCTAGCGGGCGCGATGATAGCAGAAGATATTCCCGTCATGAATGCAATAAGCGAGACTACAACAGTAATGCCCCATTTACGCTTGAAGGACCAATTCTTGGGGTTCTTGGGGTCGTCTACACCGTCCCAGGTCACAATCTTGATGGCGGCATATAAATCAGCTGCTTGCATCTATATGTCTCTAGTCTTGTGAACATACCATTTGCTCATCTTCATTTTCAACTATCGCCTTTTCAGAATCAGCCTCTGGCAGCTTTTGAGAATGAGAGGTTCCCGTAGACGGAGCTAGTGTTCCAGATGGCTCGCGATTCGTTTGACCGTCTTGCTTCGTACTTGTCTCGTCGTCGACTGTTGCCATTTTTGATTTCTATTCAAAAAGCAAATCTGAATGAATGTCAACAAAATAAGCTAATGGAGATTATTGAGTTATAAAGACAATGAAAGAAGATGAGCTAATTTACTACCACAAACCCCGCTAGGAAGGAGGAGCGCGCGCTGAAGAGGATTCTAGGCCATTTTTCGAATAGAGGTGCGCGCGCGTCAATATCATCTAGCTTGCCAGAAAACTAAGACAGTCCTTGAGGGACCACAAATTCCAATTAATTGGTATGAAGAGCCGGGGATCCGAGCTCCGCCGGAGGATACTTCGCGAATGTATAGTCTACTTTTGTCATTCGAGTTCATTTTGCCGAAGGCTGACCTAACGCGCGCGGGTTGTGGGAACAACAATATTCTTAGAGGCTGGTAGTTTATTCAACTTTATATCAGAATAACCACTACAATAGACCAAATGTCTAAAGCGGTATAAACCCATGTATTTCAGAAAGTCCACTATTTGAATTTCAACCTATAATTGAATAAGCTCATATATTTTAGAAAAGCTGTTCAAGTTAAAGAGGAGGTATGTCTTCATATTTATCTGCGAATGCGCTAAACTATTTTTACACCTACTAAGCTGGAACTTAATATAAGCTAAAATCTTTACATCCTCCAATTTTACAGTCTTTGGTGGCATCAATCCGGCTTCCCTACCGAATGTAATGAATTTAGCCTCTTCACCATAGGCCTGAAGTACTGTGTTAGACATACTAGACGCGAACTTGCCGCGTGAAATCATATCTTCGTTGAACGCTGAGATAAGAACATTCAGCGCTTCGCCTGAGGCTTGCATGTCCCGCGCGCGCATGAGGACATCGCTAAGCCTGAATGCATCAACGAAAGCTGTGTTTGCGGCTAGAGCACGGATTTTGATCCTCAAAGTCAGTATATAGTTTAATGCATCCAATGCTAAACGAAAAAGAAAACACGGAGATTGTGAGACTTACATGGGGCCATCGACTGCATCACCAATTAACAGCACTCTTCCAGGTGGTAAATGTTCAGGTTCTAACTCCACACTTTGAAGCTGGAAGCCAGGAGTATAGTATCCTTCAGTGGGAATTTTGTCGACCAGGGACCGGAGCTTGTATGGGTAATGGTTGGTTCTCTCGCGCGCAAATGCTGCCAATTGTTCCTGCGATGCCGACTCGCTCCATTTTTTCTCGCCTACTTTAGGAGTATTCTTGTCTACCCAAAGAAGAATATCGCAGTGATAGCTAGTCTTGTCATCAGGGCTTACTCGGTTGAGGGCGCAAAATATAGCTGCCTGCTCGTCCCCACTGATTATAGGATCCATGGCAATGTAGTTCGAATGTGAGTTGGTGAGCTGCTCCGAGAAGTCGTCGCCGCTGAGTGAGATCTCGCCGAAGACTGAGCCGATCGGTAATGGTTTTATCACATCCTGGCCTTTGAGGAAGTTCTGCCTGCGCACTACACTTCGTGTACCCTCAGCACCGACCAGAAAATAACCTGTTGCCGAAGTGCCGTCCTCCAAATGTGCTGTTACTTTATCTCCGTGCTCCTCTACGCGAAGCAGACGATTATTGAATTGTACGTCGATACCCTGCATCAGCCATTCGCGCATTCTTCGTCGATTTGCCCAGACAGCCTTGAGAGTGTCATCCGCCATGACACCGACCGAGAACTCTGGCCGAGTGATATCATAAAAAGATACTTGTAGTTGGGGACCGAGAGGATAAAGATGGCTTGTCTGCTCCACCGGGCCTAATTCCGATGGCATCAAAGTGTTCATCAAGTCATAGGTTTTTCCAAATAAGGAGAGCGCCCGCCTTGACCATGAGAGCCATTTCTCTCATCTCGCACAAAAACGGCGAAGGAAATGTTATTTTTCTTCAATTGTTGCGCGAGGGTAAGGTCGCTCATGCCAGCGCCAACGATAAGCACATGAAGGGACTACATCTCTTAAGTGGTTATAAACAGATTAGAAGTCGTATATACCAGAGGTCTCACAGTGCAATCGGGAGATATCCATTGATCCATATTACCACACACTAGATTCAATTATTGCTGAGAGACAATATGGAGCGCCCCCTCACTCATTCAAAAAGGCACCAGGTTGCTCTCTTTTATACAAAGCTCGCAAGCCTCTGTGGGTAAAGCCATTCTATAACAAGATGACTTTACAAGGCTTTGCAATCTCTCGGCGATTTGTGTGTACTACCTACCCAAGTGTTTGGTAGTGAGGTCTATTTACGATCACGTGATAAAGCCCAATTTAATGATCAATAATCCAAAATGCTATTTTTGAGTCAATCTTATTATCTCTTCCTCGACCCACGGTGACTACAGTAGAAATAGACTTCGAGCCGGCTAGGAGATAAACGCTCCCCCGATCCTTGATTGGTCCAAAGAAGATTCAATCATATTAGTAAGCAGCCAACAACACCCACCACCACCACACCAAAAATATGATTCAGAACTAAATATAGATCTAGATACCTAATTAAAAGCGTTGTATCGACGAAGCGTGTCACGGTCGCAAGGTTGTAGAGCCCAATATAGCACGTGATGGTAGGCCTTCGGGCCTACCCTGTACCGAAAGGGGTCCGCACACATATAAATTGTATAATTTTCATAGTTTAGAGGGATCAATGAAAAGTCTTTGTGCTACATTACACTTAGTTGATTCATTGGTATTATCTACTCTAACAAAGAGGGTCTGAATATTGAGATAAAGCCAATCATCAATACGAATGGATGATCTTTGCATCCCGACACACTTTTACTCACACTAAAGCAATCATCTCATGTGATCCTCGGTCCCCTCCGAGAGACACGTAAATGCACCCAATTATAAGAAGTCTCTGACTTTGACTAGTCAAATCATAACGTCACTTGAAACGATTCAGAGTCTTTTCGCAAGTTCCCAAGTCATTGACTGTAAGTCTTAGTTAGACACGTCATTCCTTTCATGCAAACATATAAGCTGAAATTGGTCTATCATTTTGTTTCTGTGCTACAGTATCAGGAATCATACCATGAAAGGATTCAGAGTCGTACACCGTGGCCGCCTTAACTGCTAAGCCAACTTCTCCGAGCAGTCTCTTCCATTGCTTTCAAGTTCGCTCCAAACTGCCACATGCGCTAAGCATGAGTAGGGAAGTCCAACGCAGTTGAAAATGGAGGAATCCCCATATCTAGAAGGATCATGTCGTGTATCAGCAACACAGACTGTGGCCTCATGACCGATTTGATTTGGCGCAACGAAATCTTTGCATTCTCGTCGCTACAATTGTGGGGGACTCAACCCAAATGATGAAACTTGTCACCTAATAACAATCATTCTAGTTATTAGCATGCAGATTTGGGACTGACCGTTCACTCTTACCTTTGATCGGCTGCGGCTGAGAAAAGTCGTGTCTCAGCTCCTCGACTCCCGGCTTCCAAAACCCTTATAGCCTTTCATTGTTATGTAATATAATACTTTGAGCTTGAATGATTGAACCCCGAATGTGATTCGTTGGTTGAATTGAAAAGGAAGCATTTTACTTGCCTTGGGCACGAATTATAGCATCTCACCGAAGTGCACTTATCGGTGTATGGAATTTCCTGTGGCTCCTTCTTCATTAGGCTCAAGTCTCAATGAGTGTGTTGCCATTTGGATCGCTCCTTCAATTCAGCTTGAACAATATATATAGATCGATGGGTTAGCAAGTTAAGTCAATCACTAAAGCCTCAGTCTGATATCAATCAATCACTTCAACCTGCTCACTGACCACGAACCACTGATTGATTTGACCTCTACCAAGTAGTAATCTTCCATTTGTAATAAATTACTACCAGCATTTCGAATGACAGAGCTCCTTCAAAATTCTTCAGTACAATGACACGGGCGAAGATTATTTATTTGTCTGGACAAATACCTCAAGAGGACCCCGAAGGAGATCAGCGTATTTTATTTAGAAAATTGCATCTCTTGAGCAAAGAGAGAAACCACCCTATTCTTGCGTCGACCATCGATGCGATCACTATTGCTCTAAAGCAAGAATGCCGGCGATTGGAAAAGTCACGAAGGGAATTGGTACCTGTTTTTGAAAGCGTATTAGACTTGACCGATAGTGTTATTGAGCTCAGAAAAACCCCCCTTGGTGCAGCCATTGAACGAGTTCTTGTTCTAATCTTTCAATTGGGTATTTTCATCGCGTAAGTTAAGATGCAAAAGAGAGGCTTCAATTTGCAAATGCTGACCTTTTATCCTAAGCTACCATGAAGTTAATCCTCTAGAATACGATTTTCAAGCTGGAAATACCGTACTTATCGGAAGAGGCCCAGGTCTGCTCTCTGGAGCAGCCATTGCACTTTCTCCCAGTCCGCTGCTACTTCCAGCCATGGCTGCTGAAATTGCCAAAGTCACATTTCGATTTGGTCTTGTCGTAGACCAAGCTTGTCGCTCACTGGAGGTTTCACCAAACGAAATCAATGCTGAAGGGGTAAGCCATAACGCAGGATCTTTCTTTTCTTTGGTTGGAAATCATTCACTAACCTTGATATCTCAGGCCTGGGTATATTGCGCCCACGGGGCTGATCTAAAAGATGTCCAACAAGCAGTAGCAGAGTTTAATTTGGAAAAGGTGAGCTGATAACCTTGATTTGCTTGATGGATTTTAACTAAAAAAATCAATTCAGGCATACCCAGAAGCAAGCATGGCGACGGTTTTCAACACTGATGGCCAATCAGTGAACATTGGTGGCCCACCATCAACTCTTAGATCTCTTTTCTCAGAATCAGTATTCTTCAAGGGTACCAAGAACATTCCAATGAAGAGAGTTCAGGGGATGTGGCATAGCAATAAAGCGTATGGTCTAGAGCATGTGAAGCAGATTGTCGACGGCATCACACCAGCTGGTCAACTCTGCTTTCCCATATTTTCTCCCGCCACTGGTCGACCGTTTGAGGCGACAGATGGTACATCATTACTCACAGAGATGATGACTGAAATACTAACGGAGAGCATTCGGTGGGATCAGACCATTGATGGGGTATCTGCACGTTTGAGACGGCTTTCACCAGATATTGTGCAATTTTGGAGTTTACAACCGTCACATGATATGGAGAGCGCCCTTGGGCGATGGAAGACGGAACTTCCTTCTACAAATTTATCTCAACAGACGATGATGCCTATCGTAATGAGTCTAAATTTGGAACAAAGTCCACCGCGTGATGCAAAGTCTGCCAAAATTGCCGTTGTTGGTATGGCATGTCGATTTCCTGGCGGCGCGGATGATACTGAAAAGTTTTGGGAGTTGTTAGCGCAGGGACGTGATGTTCATAGACCGGTCCCGGCTGATCGATTCGATGTCGAAAGTCATGTAGATCAGACAGGAGAGAAGTCTAACACATCTAAGACACCCTATGGCTGCTTTGTTGACAACCCAGGACTATTTGACGCTTTATTCTTCGGTATGTCTCCCCGGGAAGCAGAGCAAACCGACCCTATGCATCGATTAGCTCTAGTTACAGCTTATGAAGCTTTGGAAAATTCTGGTTATGTTCATGGCAGAGGTGTTCATCAGCGTCGTGTCGGCACATTCTACGGGTGCGCTAGCGATGACTACCGCGAAGCCAACACTAGTCAGGATATCGGGACCTACTTCATTCCTGGTGGTTGTAGAGCTTTTGGCCCTGGTCGCATAAATTACTTTATGAAGTTCTGAGGACCAAGTTATAGCATCGATACAGCTTGCTCATCAAGTTTGGCAGCTATTCAAGCTGCCTGTACCTCTCTCTGGAGCGGTGATATTGATATGGCAATTACGGGTGGAATGAATATCATCACAAACTCAGATGTTTACGCTGGCTTGAGCAAGGGGCATTTCTTATCATCTACTGGAGGCTGCAAAACATGGGATGAGGGAGCAGACGGGTACTGTCGTGCTGATGGCGTTGGAAGCGTGGTTCTCAAGCGATTAGAAGACGCTGAAGCTGACAATGACAATATTCTCGCGGTCGTTCTTGCTGCAGGTACTGATCATTCGGCCGAGGCTGTATCCATCACACATCCCCACGACTTAGCACAAATTCACCTTTTCAGCCAAATGGTCAAGCGTTCCGGGATTGATCCATTGTCTGTAGGTTATGTCGAGTTCCACGGAACTGGTACTGGTGCGGGAGATCCAACCGAGATGAGCTCAGTTACCAAAGTCTTTGCTAACGGGCAGCCGAGAACCACAGACCTTCATATTGGATCTGTGAAATCCAATGTTGGCCACGGAGAAGCCGCTGCTGGTATCATGGCATTTATCAAAACTTTGCTTGTTTTTCAAAAGAGTACTATCCCTCCTCATGTTGGTATCAAGACTGGGCTGAATCCGGCCTTGCCCAAGGACTTGGATCGAAGGGGTATTGTTATACCATACATTGCCACGCCATGGGAAAAGAATAGTAGTCAGAAAAGGTTGGCAATGGTAAATAACTTTGGAGCAGCCGGAGGAAACACAGCAATGATAGTGGAAGAAGCAACAGAGCGTCCAAGGATTGGCGAAGATACTCGACCTACGCATCCCATCACCATCTCGGCAAAGACACCATATTCCCTTCAAGAGAACCTCAAACGTCTCATAAATTTTATGGAAACGCAACCACATGTCTCTATCGCAGATTTATCTTACACTTTGTGTGCACGAAAGATGCACTACAATTACAGGGTTTCGGTACTTGCATCTTCACTCAAGGATGCTATTAAACTTCTTCGTCCTCATATTGATACCGCCCTAAATCAACTACCTACCAATCCAAAGCAAGCTCCAGTAGCCTTCGCTTTCACTGGCCAAGGAACTTTCTACATCGGCATTGGAGCACAGCTTTATCGCGACTCCAGGCCTTTCCGAGAGCAAGTAAACCGACTTAACGGTATTGCGCAGCGTCAAAAATTTGCCTGCTTTTTGCCTATCATCAAGAACAGCTGCGATATTAAGGATGTACCCACAGTGTCTCTTCATCTGGCTATCGTGTGCGTCGAGATTGCTCTCACACGACTATGGGCTTCTTATGGGGTCACTCCAAGTGTCGTTTTAGGTCACAGCTTGGGTGAATATGCTGCATTGAATACAGCAGGGGTCATTTCTGATAGTGATACTATTTTCCTTGTCGGAACACGCGCAAATCTGCTTGAGACACACTGTAAGCCTGCTACACATGGTATGCTATCAGTCCGTGCGTCCCACGAAAAGGTTTTGAAAGCAACCGATGGCATTCCCTTCGAAGTTTCTTGTATCAATGGCCCCGAGGAAACAGTACTCGGTGGAGCATTGGAAGACCTGGAGGCTCTTGCGACCGTTCTTGGAAAAGCAGGTTATAGAACCATAAAGCTCAACGTACCCCATGCCTACCACACAAGTCAGATGGATGTTCTAGTGGATGATTTTGTCAAACTGACGAGTGCTGTTGTTTTCAAGGCACCCAAAATCCCAGTCATATCACCTCTCTACTCCAAAGTTCTTGCATCTGGAATAGATGTCAGTTACTTAGCTAAGGCAACTCAAGGAACAGTCGACTATATTGGCGGACTCAATGCCGCTTGGGAATCTGGGGTTTTGTCTAAATCCACCCTCTGGTTAGAGATCGGTCATCATCCTTGCTGTGTTAGCTTTATCGCAAAGACACTATCGGATACTCGATTGACAGCTCCAACAATGCACCGAGATCAAGACAATTGGACCACACTTGGAAAGACACTCACCTCTCTGTACAATGCCGGCGTAGCCATCGATTGGGCAGAGTACCACTTACCTTTTGAGCAGGCTCTTCGATTACTAGGTGCCCCAACATACGCATGGAACAACAAGAACTATTGGATTCAATACAGTGGAGACTGGAATCTGACCAAAGGTCAAGCACTATCAGATCCCAACTTCACAAAGGCCATAACCCAAGCTGTCAAGGGTTTCCGCACTTCAAGTATCCACGAGATTCGTTCGGAGAACTACACTGAAACCTCAGCCCAGATAGTGACTGAGTCGGATATGACAGATCCAGCGCTCAAGGACGTTATCGAAGGACATGCCATGAACAACTATGGAGTTGCTTCTTCTGTAAGTTTATTGATCCGTATTCATTAACTATAACACTCCCTTTCTAACATCAGCAGTTCCTCCATGCAGATATGGCTTTCACAGTCGCGAAACGTATCCTCGATAAAGGTATTCCAAACTCGTCCAATATTGGCATCAATGTCACCGACTTTGAGTATCATGAACCTGTGGTCAAGCATTACAGCCCAACAAAAGCTCAGCCCATTGTGGTAAGTGCCGAGGCCGATTTAGGAAAAAGACAGGCTCACGTAAAATGGTACAATCCCGCCAAAAATCTATGGTATTGTCATGCAACTATCTCTTACGAAGATCCATCATTTTGGTTATCAACATGGTCTCGTTCATCGGGCCTTGTGACAAGTCGTATTGCAGCTCTTAGAGATCTAGCCGCCCGCGGACATGCAGATAAATTGACAACCAATCTTGCATACAGTCTCTTTGGAAAATTGGTCAGCTACTCGGAAATGTATCGAACAATGAAGACGGTAATTCTTAATAAAGATGAAGCTATGGCTGAAGTGGAATTGTCTTCCGACACCGCTGGCAATTGGACAGTACCTCCTCATTTTATAGATGGATGTGCCTCCTTGTCAGGTCTCATTCTGAATGGCGGCACGCATTTCGATAACAAGAAATATTTCTACGTCACACCATCATGGAAGTCCATGAGGTTTGCAAAGCCGCTGGCACCCGGTGGGAAATATCTAGCATATGTCCGGATGATCCCCGCATATAAGAACAGCTTCGTTGGTGACGTCTACATCCTCCAAGGAGACGAAATTGTCGGTGTTGTCGAAGCACTTGGCTTCACTGAATGGCCACGTGTCATGTTAAATCGCTTCTTCCAACCTCCTCCCATCAAGACTGCATCTCATGCTTTAGATGCATCTCAACTTTCTTCCCCTCTGACTTCGTTGGGTTCAGGTGCCACTACCCCCGTGTCGCAATCGTCCCAACAATCACCATTCGCGGGTGACTCCAAGATCGATACCAGTCTACCAATAACTACTCCTCCACCGGCACGGAGCGTCCACGAAAAAGAAAACAAATGTGAATTACCGCCGCCGAAAAAAGAAGCTTCAGGCCGTTACGTTCGTGCTAAAGAAATCATAGCTGAGGAGTTGGCCGTAGATATTCGTGTGCTAACTGATGATGCAAACGTGGTTGATTTTGGGCTGGATTCACTCATGTCTCTTGTTATATCTCAAAGATTGCGTGAAGAGCTCAAGATTGAAGTTCGAGACGCTTTCTATCTAGAAATATCGACTTTTGGGGATTTGAAGACTTTGATCAGGTAGATATGGAATCGTGGTGTCTGGGCATTCGGGCGTTTGGGTCACAATAGACATTAGAGTAGATACTAAATATTCGTTGAATGTAATTTATTTTTCTTGCGTAATATCTTTTTCGACGTCTCCTATTGTTACCCAGGTACCTGTGTATTTTTTGACTGTCCAAATGACACCAAATGACACTGATTGCTCGACACCACGAGTATACCGTACTTGAGAAATTCCGATTTATTCTTTCTGAAACTTGTTCTCATAGCAACACAAGTATAGCTACTTACTACATGAAAATCTTAGTCTGCTCTTTCTATTATTTCACGAATCATGGGTCATGGGACTTCTATTTGATGAGGAAGGAACGAAAAGATGGCTTCATTGTCAGTATTAGGACCGCTTTTTGAAGTGTCAGAAAACTCCATGATTTATACGTAGCTTTCACTGTTTCAAAGAATATAGCGCATCTCAGAACGATCATGATTTGATTTGCTTTTATGGCTGCTACAAAAGAAAAGGAATCTTTAGAGATATAGAGTCACACAGAAACTAGTTCCACATCTCATCCCATTGAATTGTTCTTTATGATTATATAACGACACTAACACCCCATCTTTCCGAAACACCCATTCATGTAGACCTGTAATGAAATACAATACAATTTCTCAGATTCCCGTCTATCCAATCATTAAACACAGTCCAATGATATACAGTAATCCGGCTAAATCTATTGTCCCTTGGCTTTACCAGCTTTGGCTTGCTTAGCAGCAATCTGCGCTTCGGTATGATGAGGCTCACGCTCCTCGATGTCAGCGTCGCGTTGATTCTTGGAAGCTTTGCCTTTCTTAGCAGCGATTTGGGCCTCAGTGTGGTGAGCTTCACGTTGCTCGACGTCACGTTGGTTCTTAGAAGCTTTGGCCTTCTTAGCAGCAATTTGTGCTTCGGTATGATGTCTGGTTTCAACGTCGCGTCCATTCTTCTTTCCGGTCTTCGCTTCTTTGGCAACAATTTGTGCCTCAGTATGGTGAGGTTCCCTCTCTTCTACATCACGTTGACCTTTGGAAGCTTTTGCTTTTTTCGCTGCAATTTGTGCTTCAGTGTGGTGTCTGGTTTCAACATCGCGTCCATTATTTTTCCCGGCCTTCGCTTTCTTGGCAGCAATCTGTGCTTCGGTGTGATGTGCTTCTCTCTCCAAAACATCGCGTTGTCCCTTTCCTTTTGCCTTTGCTCCCTTGGCTGCGATCTGGGCCTCGGTGTGGTGACGATTGATGAGACCAGGAATGTCACGAGTCTCGATGGATTCTATGCCCGTACCAGCCTATGATTTGTTAGTGACAGTCTCATGTATCTAAGTGTATGTGAAGGATATGACTTACGATAGACTTCTTCTCGATAGAAGGGATAGTAAGAGCCGATGTGAACGGGGTGGAGAATAGAAGGCCCACGGCGAGCAAAATATTGATGGATGGAGTATGCATGATGATCGAAGTGGAGTGTATCTGAAATAAAGAAGAATAAAATTAAAAATTTAACAAGGATACTGGCCGGCAGTGAGCGAATGAAAGAATGTAAAGAAAGAGGTAAGAAAGGAAGCTCAGAAGATGGCGTGAGAAGTGGTGTGAGAATGGAGCAGGCTTGAGAGAATTAGAGCGACTTTATACATATACAAGAACAATGCCAAACAGATAAGATAGGGGTGTATGTTGTCATAGATTTCTTTAGATGGTATCCCGACTTGGGACCAAATCCAGTATGCTGGTACATGTTGCTCCCGCCTCTAGGGTACTCGAGACAAAATGTGAATGATAGTCGCAATCGATTTCGTATGCAACGCTGCAGTAAACTCATTGTGATTGGTGAATGATGAGGTGGACTTCCACCGTTGTATTGCTTGAGATAGATCAATAATAGCTATTTTAAGACTAAGTACCCATACATTGTCAAACGATAGTCTCATCTGAAGTAAATGCGGAGGATTGATAACCGCCGACCAAGTTCAGAAAGTTCAGACGAATGTTGCAATATGTTGCGGCATTAATCAACATCTGGTAAATGAGAGGAAAGTATAGCCTAGCTAACACGCGCACTCTCTCTGGATCTTAAAATATCAAACGTGTCAGATGCAACTAAGAAGCCTTGCAAAGATTCGAATGGGAAAGATAGATTCCTAGACAATGTGAAAGCAATAAGCATTATCAAGGCTGATTTAGACTTCTAAGTGGAGCTAACCAAACTTCTGATATATTGATGTATAAATCAACGACACAATCGTGAATACGATCCACATACACCCAAATAGTTACTGATATATTCAATGCATCAAGCTGATAATATTGTACCAACGACATCGATTTCTGTTTTTAGTCGTTAATGATTTTTTGCTGGGATGGGCATTCGCTTACATAAAACATGGGCCTGTCCTGTAGTTTCACCCAGCTAGAATAGCCTAAAAGACCCCGGGACGGCTGCCATTTCTTTACTTTCAATTCTCTCGTGTCACATTTCTCAAACATCAGAGGAAGGGTTTTCATGTTCAGATGAGACATTTGCTGTATTGGATATCGTGGCAGATTAATTCAACGGTTTAACAATGATGACCTATTGACCTCATGAATATTTGTTATTGTCATCTGAAGTTTTTGAAGGTTTGTACATTTGTTTTCGTTTTCCCTTCCTCTCCTCATCGCTGGCCGTTGTCTTTTTCTTCCGTTATTGTTTTTGAATTTGCTTCTGGTTAAGCTATTCTCCATTCAATTTTTTCCAATTGTTTGACTGTTGAAATACCATCCGAGTTCCGTCAACGAAGAGACGATCAAAAATGTCGGCTGAATACCATCGAGTTGATAACGATGAGAAGTTCATCGATGTATCTCTCGGTCGGAGATCTACTGACAGCTTGAATTCAACGTTGTTGGACTCAGAGTATGATGGAAAGGCTCAGGATGTGGAATCTATGCCATCGCCTAGACATACGTACGATAATCGATGGATGTGGTTGGTACATGCTGTACTGCTTTCATTTTCATTTGGGTTATTCATATCGGCATATTGTACCAGAATAACAACGCTCAAACACGTGAAGGAGTACTCGGCATGGTGTAAGTAGTTTTTCAAAATGAATGGAATATCTCTGGACTAATTCAAACGATCAGCTCCTGCTGCAAAAGCAGTCGAGTATCAAAAAGTTAAATTCAATAACACCATGGGAACTGGGTCACCGTATGTGGGCTACGGACCAGACGTTGACAAAGCATGGAGTGCTATTTCATATGATGGTAGGTTTACTCATCCGCCCTCGATATTAATTCACTAAATTAACATGCAAATAGTTGGCGATCAAATGATTTTACCAGATCAACTCGACAAAATCGGGATGCCTAACACACATCTGAAAGTCAAGGATCCAAAGACTGGAGTCGAAGGGTACCGAGTCGGCCTAGAAGTCTTTCATCAATTACATTGTATAAATCTTCTCCGACAAGTCACATATAGAGACTGGTACGAAGACATCAGTGGAGAGTTCAAGGAAGGACAAAAAGGCCTTCAAATGCACACCGGTAATTACTCCTCGCTTACTTGCCCCTTCATTCACGACCAGTTCTAACAACCAACTTTCAGATCATTGTTTAGAAATTCTACGCATGAATGTACAATGCAATGCAGACGTTGGAGTCTTTACACTTTACATGGTAGAAGATGATCCTCTTCCATGGCCAGAACTCAATTCTTGGCATGTTTGTAGAAATTTTGATGCCATTGTAGATTGGGCCATGGATAATTCGGTAGGAATCATGGAAACGCATGATAACAGCACGGATGTCCATGGTTCGACTTTGTAGATATTCGCAATTCTGTATATATAAGAATTACACAATAGAAATTTAATACTGCAGCTACTTTTGAAGCACTTAACTTTAAGCGTGAAGTGTTTCCTACTTGTTGATTACCGACCCTCTAATCGTCCGAATCATTTTGATAAAAATTTCAATGCCCAGGTTCTCAACGATAGTAGAACAATGGAGATATCAAAATCAACACAATACCCTCATCGCACCCC
>PQXL01000183.1:0-69446 GCA_004916875.1 Botrytis galanthina
GAAAGAGCTAGTCTCTTTCGCATTCGCTTATTTCCCTTTGATACAGTAGCCATTGTATTGAAGTCATTCCTTTGAAGTGAATACCCTTGTTCACACACAAACAATATAGAATATATTGAATAAATAGAAGAATAATTTGATTTGAATATATATATATATTTACATTCTATTGATTATTAATCGAATTTAACAAATAAGCTTTTAATTAATTTTCAAGATTCAAGAAATTTTATTAAGATTTTATCGATTAGAATAAGTTTTATAGAGAATAAAATCTAGATTATTTATATTAATTTATTAAAATTAATTCTTTCAATATATAAATGAATGTATAAGATTTTATAGTAGTTAACGAATTAGTAAATTCGTCGACCATAGAATCTGCCATCATAGAGCAACACATCAATCAACTTGAGAAGATCTTCATCAAAACCATTGTTTGGAATTACTAATACTCATGCCATACTATTGTTTTGAAAGATGTGATCAGAAAGTCAGCAGGGGGGTGGATTTGATTCACCATTTCACACTCGATGCTCTGTTTTAAAGCCTCATCACGCGAGCAATCGAAATCACGTGCCTACGTATGTAACCTTTCTTGGTACATTTTTAAAGGCCCCGCACAAAAGGCTGACGAACAGCCTCGTATCTCAGATCATCGTTCCAACTCACCAAGAATGTTCTGGTCTGCAGATGGTGAACTTAAACACTTCAGAAATAGATGGATTCAAGAGTCCTTAAGACAAGAAATGAAATATTTCAGGAGGTAACAATCGTCGCTGCTTCTCTTGTTACAATACTGACATCGTCGAACAGCTCAAACCATACTGCGTTAACTTGAGCCAATTGGCACTGAAGAATGCCGGCGACAGCAACTCTCTAATATCTTCGACGGAAAACCTTCTTGGCGCATTGCGGCGAACGTGCGACAACGAAGCTTTCGACGAGAAGCTGGCAGATTGTAGGTTTCTAGAATTTCTGGCATTTCGGTCGAAGAATCACGCAATAACTGACCATCAGCGTGTTATCAGATGTCTTCTTCCCATTATCCCAGATCCTGCGTTCGAAGCAAAAGTATACGGACAAACTATCGGAACTTACGCTGAAATGTTTAAGGCTACTACTGGAAAAAGGATGGCGAAACCATATTGCGATAGATCTTGCCAAACAACTTCTGATCCTGCTGACGTTGATGATCGGAGGAGTACCGGGACAAGCTCCAATAAAAGCCCCAGAAGAAATCGTTTTTGAAGCTCTGGCTGCCCTTGCAGCTTTATTTGACGACTTGGCGCGTGTCCCAGAGGGATCCGTCACAATCACTAACGAGACCACCATGCCAGCAGTTGGACACTGTATTACATCGATACTGGATGCAATCACGGATGGCCCATCAATAGAGATCCAGTCAGAAGGGCTGCATGCTTTGAAAGCTGCATGGAACTGCATCAAAGATGTACAAGCTCATGCTAGTTTCCTTCCAGGCACAGTCTCAGCCCTCACGAAATGCCTCACGCCCACTACAACATTTCGAAGATCACAGAAAACTATTGTCATGGCATTAGAAAGTCTACTACTGATTTTAACCACTGTATTGAGCGATGTCAAGACTCGTACTATCAGGGCAAGCAGAAATGCAGGAATGGAAGTGGAAAGCAAGCGCGAGAATGACATGCTTACGAAATCCTGGCTAACTGCCACCACTTCTCAGATAAAGCTCTCTCTAGCAAATGTCGTGAAGTTGCGTACACACAAATCTAATAGTGTACGTGTCTCACTCAATCGATTTTGCATCGTTCTACTGGATGAATGCCATGATACATTGGCTGATTCGACTTCTATTCTGGTGGAGACCTGTTTGTCATTAGTCGGCGCAGAAGATCCTCTTGATGTTAGCACAACCTCTATTGTAGACTTGGCCACTATTCATTCAAGCATCGGCGAGTCAATCAAAAAGACGTGTTATAACTGGGTGACCAGCTTGCCACGAGTGATGCAAATGAACGATGAGACCGCCAAGGTATCCGCACTGCACCAACTTTCAGCGTCATACAAATTATTGAGCAAATTGGATCTGGGCTCTTCCATACTTGACGAAGCACTTTCAAGATCGTTACGAGACGGTCTGTCTAGTGTTATAGAGACCTCTTCTCACCCTCGGGCCATGCAAGAGATTTCATTAGACCCGAATAGTCAGGCTCTGATGATGTTGTCAAGTGAACAGATGCTCTTAAGGGATTTCCCTCCCATACTGATGCCCGAAGAAAGTCAAAAGGCTACAAGAATCGCTATGGTAGCATTTCTGAGGTCATTGAATGAATCGCAACCAAATTTGACCATGGCCAGCGAGATGCTCGAGTATGTACGGCAAGCCTCTGGTCCAAGTCTACTGGCTGCCTACTGGATCTCATCCCAATTGATACAGTTGGCTGATTCTCAAGACGAGGAAATGAATGAGTTTTTCGAATCGACATTCCTTGCTTCGGACGGCTCTCAAGCCACGAACCATGATCTATATTCTTACTCGATATCAGTGTTGTCCAGCGAAGATAATAATCTCGACTGGCGAGTGAAAGGGATCGCGCTGGAGATCGTGTCTAATTCGGCCAAGCGCTTAAAGGAAGACTTTCGAGCAGAGCTCGTGGATATACTATACCCCGTATCGCAGCTTTTAGGTTCGACCAGTGACGATTTAAGAGGGCGCGCAACCGTCTGTCTTAACATACTTGCACAGGCTTGCGGATACCCGAGCACCCGAGAACTTATCGTGGAGAACGTTGATTATATGGTGAACGCAATTTCGTTGAGATTGAACACATTTGATATATCGCCCCAGGCCCCACAAGTGCTAATAATGATGATTCGGTTGACGGGTCCATCTCTACTTTTATATCTCGACGATGTGGTGTCTTCTATATTTGCCGCTTTGGACAACTTCCATGGCTACCAGGGATTGGTAGAAGGTCTATTTGCCGTGCTCGGAGAGATCGTGGAGATGGGCTCACAATCTCGCCATTTGCGACTACGTGGCGTACCATATGTTGATGTCATCCAACGTGGAACTCGTACCATTACAGTTGACAGTATTGTTCAGGCAATCGAAAAGCAGCAGGAACGACTCAGGAAGCAAGAGAATATCGAATCTGATGAGTTCCCACGAGAGCCGTGGAAAAGCGCCTCTGCATTATTGGACGACATGGCTGAGGTTGGTGAAAGCAACGAAGAAAACAATGTTGAAAAAGAAAAGATTCCCGTTACAAAAACCTATACCATGGTCCAGAGCATTATACGCCTCTGTCAGCACTATCTCACAAATCCATCCCCGACATTACGTACGCGATTGCTCGGATTGATACGCACATCCTCTGCTGCTCTACAAGGCGACGAGGAAAACTTCTTACCTCTTGTTAATGATATATGGCCTGTAGTCATAGATCGGTTATATGATAAGGAATCACATGTTGCCATCGCAGCTGCAGACTCCATCGCAGCTATCTGTAGAAGTGCTGGAAATTTTCTCAACACGAGGATTGCTGCGCAGTGGCCCCGCTTGATTGTGTTGGCCAGGCAGACCAGGGCTAATATGTTGGCGGAGAAGACTGGATCTGGCGGTCGTGGAATACACTCACAGGCTGCACAGATGTGGGAGAGTGTAGTGAAGCTTTTGATGGCTATAGTGGAATGCACGGGGGTGAACGATGACGCATTCGATGACGTCTTGGATCTTCTGGCAAGAATCATACCGGATAGAAGCGACGTTCGCGATGTGTTGTCAGCCGTAAATGCCGATGCAGTCTGGTTAGTATTACAGTCTGGGTTGAGTCGTGAAATTCAAATACCTTCGCTTGATGGCTATGTATTTCACTCCCCTAGGCCTCTCATCATAGTTTAATGTAATGTAATGATTGTCATAAAACTTACTCATAGTTGCGATTACAATGTCTTGCGTTTTTTCACAGAAAGATCTCATGGATATTTGGTGAAAGAGTGGAATATATTTGGTTATTAGCAGTGAGTGGGGCTTTTAAGTGATGCCAAGCAAATCTGAAGACAGTAGCAGCCGATCAGAGAAAAGATCTATGGAACGTATTCATGCTTGAACATAAACCCGTGATACTTTAGATGGCATAAAGGCCTAACAATGATACTATTTAAGACAAAACTTCAGAAATCAAATAAAACACTCCGTGCGGGCTTAATCAAGGCACGCCTTGGCCGTTACTCGGAGTCCTCGTCATCGCTCTCAGCCTCTGCCAACCATTTCAAAAACCCTTCTGCTGACTTGCGAACTTTCTTGCTCACAGCAAGGTCATTGGTATACTTCTTGCTGGCTTTGGTACCCCACTTAGTGATGACCTCTTCGCTGAGGAGTTCCTGATCATAGAGGACCATGAGGATGTTTGATGTCTTCTCGTAGAATTCGGAGTTCTTTTGACCGCGGAGGCCAATAAATCTTTCAATTCCACCGAGAAGAGATTTTTCATGTTTCTCAGAAGTGACCATCTGCAACAAGATTAGTATTCAGGGGGGATAATCAGGATAAATGTACGCAAGCTTACATTTTTAAGCATGCCTGCTCGCTTTGGAATCTGCTTCACAATGTTGTCATCGAAGAGTGTAAGAGCAAGAATAACGAGAGTGCGGTGCTTCGCCTCGATCCCAAGCTCTTTCGCCTTAAGATAAATTTGAAGATCGTCTACCTTACTGACGTCACCTTTCTCTGCGGTCTGCTCTTCAATCCAGTTTGCAAGTTGATCGTAGGTAGAGTTTCCGCCACCTTCTTCATCATCATCCTCGTCCCCAGCACCGCCACCCAAGACGAGCTTTTGCTTAAGATCATCAGGAAGCTGTTGCTGACGGGCCTTAACAGCTTCTGGGGACATGTCTACTGCCCAGTCGTCATCTTTGACTTCAGTAGATTGTTGAAGTTCTTCTGCTTGACGAACAAGCTCATCGTCGCTTGGAGCATCGAGTGCCACGTCACCGGCGCCATTGTTGTCATTGGATCCATTTTCAGATGCGTTCTCGCTACCACTAGCATTTTCGTTGTCCTTGGCTTCGCCCTTGTCGGCTTTGGCTTTGCGAGCTGCCTTCTTCTCTGCTTTGTCTTTCTTACCCTTCTTTGGTTGAGTCTTCAGGATGAAACCGCTCAACTTAAGTCTAGGGTCGACCATCGAACGCTTGCCGCATGCCTTACAATCCAAGACGATGTTCCCATCTTTGAAGATTACTTCGGTTTCAGGGTTCTTGCACTCTTTGCAGAGCACAAACTTATTGATGAAACCATCCAAGTAATCCTGCAATTTGCTTGCTTCGTGAGCACCATTGATGATCCAACGATCATCGGCAGGGTTGGTATTGGTTTGAGCCCCGAGTTCGAAGCCGAAATATTTGATGACATATGCCCCTGGGCGGGCCAATGAGTTGGCGATGCTGGTGAGATTGACGATGACGGTTTTGATGCCGTTACCCTTTCCTTCAATTTTGGACTGGATCTTCTCCATCTTGTATCTGTAAAAGTTGTCCTTGACATCGCGGCGGATATTGACGGTAGCCATGATTGCTAATAGTGTTGAGTTGAATTGTGTATTTTCGTAAAGTTTAAGGCGTGCAGGTATTGTTTAGATAATGCGATAATCTGAAATATAACATGCAGAAAAGTTGAACTCGTTGAAATGGCAGAAGTCGGTTGAGGTTGGTTAATTTGGTTGGTGGTTACGGGAACATTCGAATTGTAGAGGATAATACTTAGCCGTTGCTACTGAAGTATGAACTACAAGGTTTCCGCGGTATGCGAAATGGTTGCAGCTCGAGGGGCGGCTGATGTCTGAGGTCGTTGGGGTTGGGTGTGAGATACATATAACGCAAATGTATCGCTGTACGTGCTGATAGCTTTGGGTGAAGAATTCAAGGGAAGAATGTGCTTGTTGGCAAAGATGGAGTATCTGCCAGATACTAAAAGATGCGAGCTGTAGAGATTTGAAGTCTGAGGGTTGGATATCCGACAAGCACAAGAGCGAAAAGCAAGAGTGATTGCTTAACGTATTCTTGAATAACTTTGATTTGCGAGGTATGGGATTTGTTTGAATCCGACGATTTGGGAAAGATGGGACCGTAGAAAACTGGACCTTTTTGGGCGGAATTTATTCTATTGAAAGAATCTCCAATACCAAATTGTTATTTGTTGTATTGTTGATGGAGGTATTGTTTGTTGTGTTGTGTTTGCTTGGTAGAAGGCAAAGAAAGAGGAAGGTTGTGGAGGGGGAAAAGAAAGTTTGAAAGAATTTCCAAATAAAAGGCTTCGGATATTGATGGTGGAAATGGTAAGCCCTTGTCAACGAGAGAAGGAAAAAAAAATGGAGCTAGGAAGGAGGAATACAATGCAACTACAGCAAAGTAATCTTGACTAGGTGAACATCAATGTAAAATTAATTACGAATTGTGAATTATTTGTTAAACTTGCTATATTTAGTAAATATAATGACATTATGACATTATATTGATCCAATTTATAATTTGTAGAATTTTACAAATTGATAATATCAAACTTCGTGTATGAGAAATTATATGGAGGAAGAACTACACGTGCCGCGTCTAAGCATATGATTCATTGATATGCTTCATACCTACCTAGTATTCATCTCCATTTTGAGCCAACCAAAATTCTTCATCCTTCCTTCTTCCTTCTTCCTTCTTTCTGTTATTCCTTCCTTCCTGGGTACTGATATTCCTGTTTCTGACTTCCTACCTATTTATTCCTGTCTCTATTCTCCCAAAATGGACCGAAAAAATGTTGATTACTCTCTCTACCTTGTGACAGATTCTACACCTGCTATCCTTGGTGATAGAAATCTTGTGGATGTGGTAGATGCTGCAGTCCGTGGTGGTGTCACGATTGTGCAATATCGGGACAAATATAGCGACACAGCGGCCCTGGTTGATACTGCGAGGAAGTTACATGCTGTCACACGAAAGTACAATGTTCCACTTTTGATCAATGATCGAATCGATGTTGCTCTTGCAGTTGCGTGTGAAGGCGTCCATATTGGTCAGGATGATATGGGTTAGATCCTCTGTCACGAATGAAGTGATAATGCTATCTATCCCTCATGTCTCTAACTTTGATCCAGATCTGAAGACGGCAAGAGCACTGTTGGGCAAGGATGCAATTATCGGAGTAACAGTGGCCAATGTCCAAGAAGCTTTGACGGCATCTAAAGATGGTGCAGATTATCTAGGAATTGGCACAATGTTTGCCACACCAACGTAAGAACAGCACGGCAACACGACCTCGAGTTCCAGATTCGAGAGCTATAAGAGATCAAGTGGTACCTTTGTTCCAGCACAAATTTACAATGCGTAACCTTGTTTAGTGGGAACAGAATCTCAATTCAATCTTCATACCTAATCTATTTGCTTAAATCAATGAAAAGTATTCTGATGGATTTCGAAATAGGAAAACCAACACCAAGGATATTATTGGAACCGCTGGCACGAAGGAAGTTCTGCACTCTTTGCAACAGTCAGGAAGCCACGTGCGAACTGTAGCAATAGGTGGCATCAATTCCTCAAATCTACAGCGTGTCCTGTATCAGTCGGCATCGGAGGGCAAGCAGCTTGACGGGGTGGCCATCGTCAGTGCAATCATAGCAGCCCAAGATGCTGAAAAGGCTGCCCGCGAGCTTGCAGAACTTATACGGACCCCGGCTCCGTTTGCTCTAGCACATTTACCGCATGATCAAAAAATAAAAGACCTTCGCGAAGTTTTGTTACAGGTTCCAGGTATCATAGGAGATGTTGCTAAGCAGACGCCTCTGTCTCATAACATGACAAATCTCGTGGTTCAAAACTTTGCTGCTAATGTGGCTCTTGCAATTGGTGCCAGCCCTATCATGGCAAATTATGGAGAGGAGGCGGCAGATCTTGCGAAACTTGGAGGAGGCTTGGTTATTAACATG
The DNA here is from genome assembly GCA_004916875.1 of Botrytis galanthina. NCBI lineage: Eukaryota > Fungi > Ascomycota > Leotiomycetes > Helotiales > Sclerotiniaceae > Botrytis > Botrytis galanthina. The sequence goes on from PQXL01000183.1 coordinate 7,956, forward strand.
GGAACGGTCACCCCCGAAGGTCTACAAAATTACTCAAAGGCTCTAAGAGCATACAATAACGCAGGAGGACCAATTGTGCTCGATCCAGTGGGCTGCGGAGCTACTGCTGTAAGGCGGTCAGCAGTCAAATCACTCTTAGCAAATGGTTACTTCGATGTCATTAAAGGAAACGAGGGAGAAATCAAGACCGTATCTGGATCACTTATTCAGCAACGAGGCGTCGACAGTGGCTCAAGTACATCGAGTCTTGCAGAGAAAGCTACAATCGTGCGTGATTTAGCATTGAGGGAGCGCAATGTTGTGCTGATGACCGGGGCGGTTGATGTTCTGAGCGACGGAGTACGTACCTTTGCAATATCCAATGGGCATGAAATCTTGGGCAGAATCACGGGAAGTGGTTGTGTTTTGGGCACTATTATCTCAGCAATGTTGGCAGTCAGTCGTGGAGATAAGCTTCTCGCTGTTCTATCAGCATTGCTTCATTACGAGATTGCAGCCGAGATAGCAGCCGTCCGAGATGATGTGAGAGGTCCAGGTACATTTGTTCCAGCGCTGATTGATGAACTTTATGTTATACAAAAGGCAAACTCTCAGAGTGATTTGCGGTGGCTTGAAAAAGCGAGAGTTGAAACCATTGTATGGTAATATTCTCTGTATAAAAAATCATAAGATTGTGTTCCCATAGATCTAATGCCCTGTGCACTTGACTTTCTCAGAGCCACACTCAAAGTCCCTTGATCCGGGACGAAGTGCCAATCGCGCTTCGTTCCCTTAGCTCCACATCCTCGGCTTACATACCCCACATACCCCAGAAAACGGAACAACATCCCAACAAGTAAACAAATGAACGTATCCTTCTTCACATTGCAAAAATGATAGAACATGTAGGAAAACGTCTGAGTAAGTTCCGTCCCTCACTTCTAGCTACCCAACACTCACGCAACTCAGCCAGACCTGCCCTCTTGTTCGTTCCCTATTCCCGATTACTCTTGATCCCCGCTCCCTTTGAACCCCTCACTAACCCCCCCTTTCCAAAAAGTATTTGCGACATCCAGGAAAAGTTTCGAAAAGCGATATGGGAATATGAGAAAGTGTGCGTTCATCCAACTTCCCTAATCTATAGATCCTATCACTTACATCCCGTCTCAGCATTGCGACCACTCAAAAGTTGATCAAAGCAAGTGATATACTCCATATTCCCATCTATGCCACCACACAGAATCGCGCACGACTAGGTGAAACGTGCGCTGAGCTTAACATCCCGAACGCTGTTGAGCATGCAGACAAAACGGCTTTTAGTATGGTATGTGAACTCTACAATCATCATATGTGGACCTTGAAATGAGGGCTTTTGCGTCGATATCGTCCTACCATGATGTAAAGAGATGTCGCTGGTGACTAACTCATGATCCCAACCCAGTGGATTCCATCGATTTCTCGACATTTCCATTCTGCTACCCCAGCCGAAGTGATTATCGTGGGCATTGAATCGCACATCTGCGTTACACAAACGACATTGGATTTGCTAGCCAATGGGCACAAAGTGAGTGTACTTGGTGAGCACAACATAGGGGGGCTAACAACTTGCATAGGTATATGTATTAGCCGACGGAGTGAGTAGCTGTAACCCGCAAGAGATACCTATAGCTCTTGATCGGCTGAGGGCTGCTGGTGCTATTGTGACAACCTCGGAGTCGATCATGTATGAGATTATGGGCGATGCTAGGTATGCACCTTTCCTTAATTCTTCTCAACATATTATAGATGAAGTCAAGCTAACTCCTCTAGTATTCCCGAGTAAGTGATATGACCTATTACTCAGCCTGTGATGTGATTGTTGGATCTTATTAATGCTTCTTTTCGTAGGTTCAAGGCAATTGCTACTCTCGTGAAGGAATCTTCAGCTAGTACAAAGGATGTCATGAGTACTCTTCTCAGTAAGATGTGAAAGGGGTGTCAAGAAATTGCAAACATAGTATCAATAAGTCAAGATGTGATATAGTTTTAAATTTAATTATCTGAGCACGAAGCAGTCAAGTACATAACAATTATTTCGCATCATTTGCTCGCAATACGTGCCTATTTAATTACACATCAGGAGTCTGTGGGGGCGACAGAAACCTTCGGCTTGCTGGAGTTCATCCATGCGAAAGCTGAAGCACCGCCTACCGGATTTGAGGATCGCGGAATGGTTGTAATCACTTTAGCGCTCTTCTGATCCTCTGAACTTACTCTCTTTGGTTCCCAACGAAGCTGTGATTTATCAGTCCCATTGGGTTGATCCTTGCGTTTGAGATCAGCCATTGATCTCGAAGGCGCCGGTTCGTAAGATGCACCTGTTCTTGCACCAGACGATGAGCGACTAGTAGCTAGATTTGTCGGAGACGAAATGGATTTCGATGGTTTTAGCACCTTCATACTTCGACCTCCGCGAACTGCTCTTTGATACCCACTCGTAGAATCACTATTGTGATCAGCATTCAGTGGTGTACTGCCTTGCCGCCATGAACTCCAAGTCCCCATAGGCGTTTCGCGTTTGAGCGCATCAGCTGCGTTCGTGGACTCGACTTTGTTTGCATCGGCCACGCCTTGGTCCGATTTGTGTAAATTTTCAGAGTCTGAAGCACTGCCATTTCTCTTCATAACAATTTCAGCTTCCAACATGGGGGGAGTACTGTGAACAGGTGACGAGGACGTGGCGGTAGAGCTGGTTTGTGGTTTTGTAACACCTTCAGATTGGTCATCTTTGTCTGTGGGCTTGACATGATCAGCACGTGACCCATCAACTACATCACCTGTGTTCGTAGGTTCAACTTTGGGCCGCTGTTCACTGGGTGTAAAAGGAAGAGCCGTTGCTTTGAGTTCATTTCTTTCAGGTGGGATGTTTGCGGTGCACAAATTCTTGAAAAGAAGTTCATCTTCTGGTCGCACGAATGGCACAGACAGTTTATTACGATCATCGCCGAAGAGTGTCATGAGGTTTTGCGAGAAGAGTATATCTGCGTTGTGCGCACGTAGAGTATCACTACCAATAAATACACGTATTGATCTTTTAAGATCGGTAAAGGATCGTTGATTCATGCCAACTACCTCAAAATCTGCTGTGAGAGTCGGTAAATGAGGGCCGGGACTGTTGACTCTAGAAGACGATTGCGTTATGATCGCTTCCGGAAGATACACAGGTAGTCTGATAACGTAACGTCCATTTGTTGGATCCTTTTGCATTTGATTCATTAGGCCAAGCTCTTTTACAAGCGAATAGTCAAGGATCGATTTTTGAGAACCTGTACAAATATCTGCATATAGGAGTGCACTGTGAGAAAAGTTGACCGTAAGCCAGCATCTGATGATTGAAGGTACTGAGCCCAGGATAAACAGACCTGGAGGAGGGTCCGGTATTTCCAAGGGTGAATCGTCGTCCGGGTTCCCGATCATAAAATTGGTATCCAAGCCTAGGCTACTTGTGCGTCCAGAGGGAACAGAATGGGTAGAGTGGACAGAGTGACCAGCAGAGCTATGCCTTCCATCTGACTTATGCGATGAGGAACGCTCAGTCATAGGATGACTGCCAAATCCACTAGTCGGGCGAGCGGGACCAAACTCTCCTGACGCCCTTGATGCTTGTGCCCAATGGGACCCCTGTAGAGCGCTCACGTCGAAGCGTACACTGTTTGCTCTCGAAGTACCTCTACGCACTGGCTCCTCATCGTTATCTAGATGAAGACTCCCGAGTAGATTTTGCTCTTCTTCGTCATCAAAGTCATCGAAAACATCCGTAGGAGAGTTGTGAACAGGACCTATAATTCAATGTGTTAGTATTTCAACCAGCCTTGCGAGGATCTAGTCTAACACATACCTTGTTGGGGAGTACCGCTCAAAATGCCAGGAAACGGCGAATTTGTACCCCAAACAGATTTCAGAGCGGCATCGTCCGCTTGGCGCTTCTCCAGTCTCATGAGGCGGTCGGAATGGTTGGTTTGTACGGCTTGTACATGCTTCACGTCCATTTGAACATGATATAGTTCTTCTCGTGAAGCCGGGAACTGTGAATCCATTCCAATCCTTTCCTTGTGGCCCCCAGGGAATTTGTGTTTTCAAGTCTCACACTTGATGGCATGGGAGTATTATTAAATGAAATCGACCAAGGAGGGTCACCGCAACAATGCCGTGCAATTATCCCTCGTCGCTCGGAATTTATATTCTGATAGGAGAGACTGTTCCAACCGAACTGAGATATACCACGAAAAGTTTAGCACCTGGCCAACTGTGAAATTTTGGAGGAAATTCCAGCTCTTGTCTCTTGTGCTTAATGCCAACGAAGTACACAACGGCTCTTTGTGAGCCTCCCCCACGGCATCGGCCGATGATTTGATATTTGAGACACCCTCCTGCCTACTATTATTGATGAATGTCTAATCTCGCAGATTTTATTTTGGAACGGAATTGGCTCTGAAACGTGGACGAAGGCTCTCTGAATATTGTTGTGTCTAGCTGTTCTTTGAGAGTCGTGCAAGTATCAAATGAGGAATGTAATGGTGGTCTGCTTCGTTGCAAGTCTGTGCTTCCTGGGATTATTATTTGGTTCGCAAGATGGTGTCGTATAGGTTGAACTGAAGGAGATCGAAGAGCTTCACAGCAATCACGTATATTGTTTGCCTTTTCGCAGATAATTTGTCGTTTGTTTGTTGTATGTATGTTGTTGTTTTGCCCTTGGAGGAAGATTGGGATCGCAGTGGGGGTACAAGTAACTACTAGATGTGCAGTAAATCGATTTGAGTTTGCCTTTTGAGATTGTTTAGAAAAGTAGCAGGTAGTATCAAGGCAGATTATTATGAAGTTGGTATTTTGTATGTTGTATATTAGGAAGTCAAGTTATCAATCAATAACGAGTTGTTGAGTAGGATTTGGATTTGGATCAAAGGATGTCATTAATCGCTCTGGCGGTAGTGTAGCTGGTAGGGTCCTTTAATTTGGTTGCGGTAACCCTATAAAATGGCAAGGGTAACTAACCTCAAGTGGTGTTCATGCATTTTCGGCGTTAAGTGCCCTGACAGTCTAGTTAATACATGTTATACAAAGGTATTGCTTGTGCAATGTGAGCTACATAAATTAGGGACTTCTAACTCAAGGCATTTCAAAGATTAATTTCGACAATCGTCTAGTAGGTAGCTAACAATCATCCCGGGTACTGGTCCTAGGCTGACTTCGTGATTGAAGCTTCTACAAACCTTTTGACTGATATAGGTGTGCTAAGTTACTTTCGTTGATCCTTTGAATTTTTCTGAATACCTTTCCGTGAAGCTAATCATCCCCCAATCAATCAACACTTAATAAATAGGTGAGCTGTCTCTATCAAATCTAAGTAATCTAGATGTCTTCCTTGCATGTCTATTCTACCATAGAAAAGACCACCTACACACCTTTCTATGCGTCATGCATGCATTCCGTTTAACGACTGAATTTAGGAGCTACTGTCCACTATTATCGTATTGTTAGCATCATCAACATTATATCTCGAGGGAATGATATATGGCCACCTAGGAAACACATCTAGGAACTGAAAGGGAATACAAACGATATACTTACGTGTGGAAATACCCAGCTGGGGCTATCCAAGGGCTCTTCTTTCCACTCTTTTCCAACCCATGGTATAACTTCGTTCAAGAATACTCTGTATCCCTCACTAGAAAGATGAAGACCATCGGTGAGAAGTGTCCTCATAGCTTTATCATCCCCAGCACGTTTGGTGCCAATCGTTTCTAGGTTGCCAGTATTATCTGGACTCATCTGCACTGCTTTAACCAAGATAGCCTTCCATAGATCGACCAATACCACATTTTGATCTTTCCATTCGTCGGCGATTTCTCTAACTGCTGCTGCATATTTGGCTGTGTTATCTTGTGATCGCGTAAGAGAAGAATACCCCTTCTGGAGGTCTTGTTCCTCAAGCTGAACTTCGTTGATAGGCGGTGGTGTAACTAGTAAGATCTTGGGGCGTTGTGCTATGGAACTCCAATTTTTGAGCAGGATCTCAATGTTTTTCTTGTAATTTTCCAATGGAACATGTTGACCCGTGGGACCATCCGGTAGACATGCATCATTCGCACCGAACAGGACGAGCTTACAGCACATTCTATTAGTATACAGAGAAATGACCTAAGGATAGCCTCGCACCAATAACGGCGAGGCTTGAAGGGGGACATTTATGAAGGAACGAGTCCTACATGGTAGTTTTCGACGTACCAGATAGGGAACCTTTGCCGTGGTTGGATCTGGGACGAGGTGCTGATGAATCTCAAGAGCATTATCGGTATTATACCCGCTCAACCCATGGTTTATTATCTGGAGCCGCCTAGAGCAATCTAAAAATGAATTAATGAGTGAGCAGATGGTTCTAGTTTGGAACAGTGAACTCACGTTCTTCAAGACCCGCAGTAAAGGAAAAGCCATCCCGCAGATGACTTGAGAATTGAACAATGGAATCGCCCAATAGAATGAACTGGGGGTACCCTTTGAAAGCCATGTCAAATGTGGTACGGCAGAAGTTCACCAATGTTTAAGTGAGGGGTTTCCTTTTTCTATCCCTATTAAATCGGAGCCGCCTCGGCTAATTCCAACACGCGATAGCGGGAACGCAGCAGTGCAGCAATAGGAAGCCGGGGAAGAAAACGAAAAGCGATATGCAGTTCACGAAACAATCTTGAGAAACGGACTGTCCAGTATTCAGTCAGTCGTAGGAATCGAAACAAACACCAATGGAGATTAAAAGCCTCAAATGCACCCTGACAGATCTGTAGTCTCCCCTCAATTGATGTAATGCGCGATGTACGAAGTGGACAATTCTGGAGATTTTGTGGAGTTTAGGTACTAGATAGGTAGTACTTGGTAGCTCTCTGAATTACTAGTGGGATAGATGATGGATGATGGATGATGGATGATGGGCTCATGGATTTTGACGCGATATTCGCGGGAGTTTAATTGCGAGATTGCTACTTTGTTCGCTCAGCTACCATGTTACCCTGTGGATTTCATCCCCACAGGTTAGCTCTTTCATCACTCGTATCTCATGGAGTATAGATTTTCGAAAAAGTCATACCGACGACCCAGTAGGCATTCTCAGCTAGCTATCGACTATTGGGTGTCTCGGTGCGGACGGAATGGCACGCACATCCAAATCGAACATCCTCTCCTTTTCCGATGTCATCAGCTACACTTTCTTTTTGATGCTGATGTTCATGCCATCTGCTATCTACTCTGATCCATCTCGTAAGTATCGGTAGTTCACGAGTCATTTTACTATTGGATGTTTTATAACTCATCATGCTGATTGGCCAGATCCCCAAGAGAGGCTATCATCGACTTGCTTTATGGCTTGCGGAATATAAATTGTAGATCATAAGGAATGAATGCATTCGTATGTTTCACAGCGCTTGTGACTTTCCAGACGGCTTCCAAGAAAACTGTATTACCTAAGTACTTACCCCGTAGGTACACTTATTTCCAAGAAGCTAGCTTATCGAGCCTTATCGAGGCCATCCTGCCTTGCAATAGCTATCTTAAGCGCATTAACCGTATCATTTCCCAGAATTGTTCCATTCCAAACTTCAAACTCCAACTCCCACTTCTGCCTTTGGGTTCCGCAATTAACCATCAGGATGTGTCTTTGACATTGATCTTCTAAGTTCTCACCCTTTCGTCTTTGCTTGTATTCAATGTTTCCCGTCAGACATTTGGCCCAGGAGTTTCTATTCTTGCACATCGCACCTACACCGATTTGATCATTGAATATTACGACATTATTACATCAAAAGCAAACTGCAGCAGGAACGTCCGACCGCTCAATATTAATATTAATATCAATATCAATTCTACCTCTAAACTTCCAAACAATAATTCCAGGGTTCAACTAGCCTCGAAGACCCTTGTTTCTCCTCCACATTTCATTTGATGCTTCTTGATTCCGCATTTGCTCCAATTCCCGATCTCTAAAAGTCAAAGCCACTTCCAACACCAACACTCCAACTTCCTACTTGAATCCCAAGAAACATTCTAGTCTTCGTCAAATAGTGGTGTGGGTGACAATATTGAGAGGCGATCTTTTGTACATCTTCAGCTTCTTATTTATCATTTCCTCTTTCCCTTCTTTCGCATTTGCATTTCGCATCTCCCGCTCTTGCACGCGAGCTTTCAGATTCCTGCCGTTGTGTACCGTGTCGTCATTCCAGAACGTCTATCTTCATGAGATGTGTTAGGTGACACACCGAGACATTTCCGATATGAGACCTTCTAGCAAGAGCCACATTGGCGTCGACTTTACAATGTCGTCAAATGTTCCACCTGAATCGAGGGACTCGTCAGCTCCGCCTTCACCTACAGCCATGAGAACTCTTCAAAGATCAACAAGTAATCTTTCCGACGAGCGAACTCCTCTACTCCAAAGTGCGGGACGTTCTCGTATACGTCTCGGTGGCGCCGTGGAGACCAACCGCCCATATCTACCAAGTCATCATAGTTTCTCTGGCAAGTCTTCAATTTTACCACTATTTATCAAGCTTCAGCTTTCTCCCATAGCACTGAGCATGCGGCTAACTGTATATAATTAACAGGTAGTTTAAGAGGTAGTCGGCACCATAGCCGTGCCGGATCTTGGGGCCAGCGTTTAGTTACTGCATTAACTTCAGAAAGACATGGACCCAAGGACCAGATGCGAGAATCCAAAAACATGTCGACCACAGACGACAGAGTTTGGTATGATCAATTTACATCAACAGATTGGGTTCATGACAGTATTGCAGATGCATACCGAGTGAAGGGACTCCGAAGTAGAAAAGATTTTCGAGGTCGAATCAAGGCGTTTTTTGATGGCACACAAGGTTGGATACTAAGTGCCCTAGTTGGATTCGTGACAGCTACAATAGCATATACCGTTGACGTCTCGGAGACTCCTATTTATGACTGGAAAGATGGTTATTGTCATGATGGATTTTTCATGAGTGAAAAGGTTTGTGCAATTTTCGTCAACTCCGTTCATTATTCGATATGATTTTTGAACTTGCCCACTACAGCTTACAAGTCAGATTCGGCGACATTGACGTGATCCGTTTTCTGCTATGAATCGTGGGGCAATACGTAAACTGACTATTGATAGAGATGTTGCCCTGACGGAGACAAATGTGATGCTTGGAAATCTTGGTCCAATTATGTCGAAATACCATTTTTTAGCGAGGAGTTAACGGAGTTCTTTATTTACGTTTTACTTGTAGTCGCGTTTGCAACAGCAGCATGTCTTTTGACGTTGACTACCAAAACGGTCGTACCATCAACATATCAACTATCTACGTTGGATGAGAACCTTGGTGCTCTTAGTCGACATGACTCCCAGGCGCCAGTCGATGGTAATACGAGCCCGAAGAACACGCTGGGATCCGAGACGAATGCTCCGATGATCTACTACTCGGCCGCCGGCAGTGGAGTAGCTGAAGTTCGCGTAATTCTTAGTGGTTTCGTTTTGCATGGATTTCTTGGCTTCAAGACTTTACTTGTCAAAACACTCGCTCTGATATTGAGTGTAGCATCTGGGCTAAGTTTAGGAAAGGAGGGCCCTTTTGTACACATTGCAACTTGTGTGGGCAATATTGCATGCCGCTTATTCTCCAAGTACGATGACAATGACGGAAAACGCAGAGAGGTATTGTCTGCGGCCGCGGCCGCAGGCGTTGCGGTAGCTTTCGGTGCCCCCATTGGCGGTGTTCTTTTTTCTTTGGAAGAAGTGGCGTACTTCTTCCCAGCTAAAACATTATTTCGAACCTTCTTCTGCTGCATAACAGCTGCACTGACGTTAAAATTTCTCAATCCTTATGGCACCAACAAGATTGTCATGTTCGAAGTTCGCTACTTGACGGACTGGAACTTTTTTGAACTCGCCGCTTTCATCATGGTCGGCGTACTCGGCGGCATAACCGGTGCAACATTCATCAAGGCATCTAGGTCCTGGGCACAGTCTTTCAGGAAGATTGAGATTATAAAGAAGTGGCCTCTTTTTGAGGTCATGCTTGTTGCTCTACTAACAGGTCTCGTCTCCTATTGGAATCCGTATACTAAGATCCCAGTAGCTAAATTGTTGTTCAACCTGGCTAGCCCTTGCGATACTGATAAATCAGATAGCATGGGCCTTTGTCCCAGTAGTATTGATGAGATCTTTCCCATCATTGGACAGCTCACTATTGCGTTTTTCATCAAAGGCCTATTGACGATTATTACGTTTGGCATCGTAAGTTCAACTATTACACCTTCAGTTCAACTTATATGAGAGAGTACATGGTCATCCACTAACACAATACTGCAGAAAGTTCCTGCAGGTATATATGTTCCATCTATGGTTGTAGGCGGCCTACTCGGCAGGATCGTCGGTCATTTGGTGCAATGGCTTGTGTTGCAATTTCCCCACGCTTCTATATTTGAAAGTTGCGCTGCTCATGAGAGCGGAACATCTTGTATCACTCCCGGTGTTTATGCTCTCATTGCTGCCGGTTCTACAATGTGTGGAGTAACCAGATTGTCCGTGACTTTGGCAGTTATTCTCTTTGAATTGACGGGCAGTCTCGATTATGTTTTACCATTTTCTCTCGCTGTTTTGGTCTCAAAATGGACAGCAGATTTCATGGAACCTCTGAGTATATACGTAAGATCATTCAATGACAAGTATGCGGAGAAAAGACTGACTTTTCCAGGATTTATTGACCAACCTCAATGCTTATCCATTTCTTAATAACAAGCACAAGCCGATATTTACCTCCGATCTTGCAGATATTGTGCCCCGTGTTCGAAGAGAAAGAGTTATTGACATCTCAGTCTCCCCCATGATACCTGCTAGCAGCCTGCGCCAGAAGTTGGAGCTTTTGCATCAGGCCGGTGAAGTTGACGGTGGATTGCCAATCATTAGAGACGATGTTCTTGTCGGTCTAATACCGGCCCCCGATTTAGAATTTGCTCTCGATAATCTTGATAATGAGCCAGGTACCTTGTGCCTCATGGCGACTATCAGCAACTATGATGACTCGGATGAAGAAGAGCATGTTGATCCTACTGATTTCACGCCTTACATTGATCCTGTAAGCAGAATTTAACCTCTGTTCAACCTCAAATCCACTGCTGACAAAGAACCAAAACAGGCACCGGTAGCTTTAGATATTCGTTCCCCAATGGATTTGGTCTACGAATGTTTCGTGAAACTCGGCTTGAGATATGTTTGTGTACTGAAAGATGGCCGTTATGCCGGATTGGTAAGATTTATCCAACCTCCACACACTTAGCGTGCAAGAGACCTGACCATTTACAGACTCACAAGAAGACTTTTGTCAAGTACATGCGAGAATTGGAAGAAAGAGATGGGCATAATTGATTTTACTGTTGTATTGCGTCTTAGCGTCGGGAATAGGAATATGCATCAATTGGGTGGCGTCTTGATCTGATTTTGGGGAGTTTGAATATCCAATACCCTGGTGTAATTCATAGAGCATTAGCATCTGGGGTCAATGCCTATTTTACAGGCCTGTTTGGGAGGTTGATTCGAAGAAGAGATCATCATAGAGTCTGCCGTACATATTAGATATAATCTTTTATCTTCATCATCTTGAATTATCTGCTTTAAGCTCAGCCATGAGTCCTCCTTTATCTCTTTTTTTCGAATCTTCTTGCAACCTCTTTGTGATATATGCAGATATATCCTTGACCTTCTCTAGCGCAATATTCGTACATTGTAACAATTCCACGGCATCGACTGCTATACCACCTAGCTTGGCAATTTGACAAACTTCTCCGTGACGATTCATACTGATCGTGCAACTACCCTCTCTTAACTGTTCCTCCATTAATGTCGTATCAACCAATCTAGTCTGTTCTTGACCCTTTCCATAAAATGAAAATGTCACACAAAGTGGGAAATGTAAAAGACTCAAAGGCACAGGTTCTCGCTCTGCTAGAGTGTAGACAGTCACCGTTTCTCCTTCCGTACTTGTATCTGGTTTTCTAAAGTGTTGCAATGCAGCTATTATAGCAATACAGGACGCATCAATAAGATTTCCGTCGTGTGATAGAATGTGAACATCTGCTCGAACTGACCAACATTTCTGACCGGCGATGAGACAAAGAGATTCGGTATCGAGGGCAGCAGAACGTCGCAAGGTCTTCTCGAGAAGGCGAGAGAGTAATACTTCTTGTTCGGTTGGACGGTTGGTTTCGAAAGCGGGTGAGGCCATAGGTGAAAGTTCCGTTGTGATGGTGAAGATGCCATCAAAGGGACGGTCCGGGAATGGACTTGTTACTTCAGCTGTGATGTTGACCAGAACCCTAGAGAATTATCAGCCTTACTAATGACCCTTGAAAAGATCTCTTTCGAAGCAAATATCTAAAAGATGCTTTGAATGTGCACCTCCTGTAATCGCATTTCTTACCTTGTCTTTCCCAACCTCACATCTGCAACACCATATTCATCTCCAAACTCTAACTCTAGAGCTCGAAATTGATCAAAACTTCTTCCATCAATTCTCAAGTTTTCTTTGAGAGCCTTCGAAAAGAACTGCTTTTCATTGATAGAAGGCTCAACTTCTCGAGGCATCTCGAATTACTTATTGACGTGAATATATACGCTGAATCGTTGCGCGGGTTACATTATTCCCCAAGATTTCTTTTTGCCAGAAACTCCAAGGCGGTGAGCCCTGATTAGACTAGCGCAGCCTTATTTGGCATCTTCAAATGTAGGTAGTCTATCGCGTCTGGCCTTCACCTTATCTTTTATCAAACATTGATTTACATTTTCCACAGCAAACAAGATGACTACCGGTAAGCCCTCTTGGACAAAATTGTTATTTTTACTTGGGAACTACTAACGAACCTTCCAGCACATAGACCTACCTTCGACCCAGTAAGTGAAATTACATTGCGAATTGTAGAGAATGTTTCTCATGGAAAATAGGCAGTGGGAAAAGAAGCACAACGAGGCCCAGCCTACCATCAAAGATTACTTCCAGCTCACACACAACTGAAATTCCGGTACAAGCCCTTGTCATTTTTGTTTGAGAGACTTGAGGCTAATTGAGTTATAGAAAGCCAGGACAGGGAGGCGATGCGGCAACCGAAGTCAGAGACCTTCGAGCAGAATTATTACAAGCAGAAGCAGCACATTTCGCTAAAAAAAACGGAGGATCAAGCGCTGTAGTCGAAGATGTACAGTCCTCTACAAACACATCCAAAAGACAACTCGAAAATGGCTCCGTGGAGGACGATGAAGACCCAGAAGCAAAGAGGCGGCGCATTCTGGAAGAAACCCGAGATATAGATGCTGACTCGGACGATGCTGGAGAGAGTGATAGTAGTGATGATGACAGGTCCGCCGAATATTTACAACCCTCTGGAAAAAAGGCTCACATGATGCTAGTGATGACGACGAAGATGAGACTGCGGAGCTTCAACGGGAACTTGAAAAGATTAAGCGCGAGCGTGCCGAGAAACGAGAACAAGAGGTCAGATTAAGCTTTTCAAAACTGCCAAATCTACCACTAATCATGATGCTCTAATAGGAACGAGAAAGACTAGCGGCTGAAGAAGCGGAGCGAGAGCATGATATCGCTCTTGGCAACCCATTGTTGAATGCCAAATCTGACTTCAACGTTAAAAGGCGGTATGTTAGGCGTGGACAAGTTTTGCATGCGGCATTTATTAACTCAAGATTGTTAGATGGGACGATGATGTCATTTTCAAAAACCAAGCTCGTGGAACCGAAGATAAAGGCAAGAAAGAATTCGTCAATGTATGTTGTACCAGTCATGAAAGTATCATCACAGGATACTGACCCAAATTTTAGGACTTGCTACGTTCCGATTTCCACAAGAAGTTTATGAGGTATGTTCAGATTTTTGAATCTCAACCCAGCGGCCGGCAATGGTAGCAATCCATCAAATGAGACTAACGTGTTGTAGCAAATACGTGAGATGATGGAGTCATTGTGCATTACAATGTAGGGGTACAATCTGGAAATTAATTCTTCCGGACGATACTCGGATATGTACTATAGAGGGCGAAGGGGTTTGGCGTCATGGTTACATGGAGTATGGTCGAATGTTCTAGCAGTATTGCCAGTAGATGAATGAAATTGGATCTTGATCAGCCTCCCTTTGATTAGTACTCAAGTCATGACTGGCAAGACTCTTTCTTCCGTTAGGTCTTTTTGAACAAATTCATGGATGTGATTGCATCTCACTAGTTACGGATACAGCCAGCAGAAAAGCTTGTTTTTAAGTGACATATCGATGATTTGTGGCTGATTAAGTGGATTTTACCCCGCATTTTTTCACATTCTCATTCCACACATGTTGTTGTTCCAAAGTATTCATTGGTCAGACCAACTTCTTCTCTTTTATTATCAGCACCGCCACAGACGTAACCTGTTTTGCTCCGGTTCGACAATGATAATGCATTCTCCTAGTGTTCTTTCACTCCGACATGGGTAGAGAGATGTAAAGTCAGATCACGATATAGTCTACTAGAGTGAAAACAGTTTCTCAAAACTACCGATCTTGTTTTCTTGGTACTGTCATTGCTGCATCCGGCTGAAAGCACGTGGCTATTGGAACAATCTATCCTTGTTTTACCATTCTAGTTGACGTCTGTCATGTATGCCAACTCTTCCAAGCTCCCACAGGGTCTTTCTTTGAGGGTACCCTAGTAGGCATCCCTCAACACCGGTACTACCCTTCAATTAGATCATTTTATGACATATTAGCTCATCGACAAAATGTTATAAGTAACCTTCTAATATCCTCCGATTTTCTGCGTATCAAACAAACATTCAATTTTACAACTACCTTCTACATAAAAGCTCGGCAACAAAAACAAAGCAATTAACCATGTCTACATACAACAACGACGATTCCTACGACACTACTGGCCGCCGCGGTGCCCCTTCTAGCGCCGATGATTCGTTCGCAAATACCACAGGTGGTTTTGGGAATGAGAGCCGCGGTAATACCACCAGCGCCCGAGGCGTTGGAGGTACTGGCACATTTGACGATCAGGATTCTGGAGCATATGGAGGATCTTCTACTCAAGAAAGCCGTGGTTTCAACACCGGAAACTCTGTTAGTTACATTTACAGTATATTTTTCGACTATTGCTGATATGACATATATAGGGAGGACTGAGAGACAACGAGTTTGGCTCGAGCAACTCCAAGTATGGAGGAGATCTCGGTGATGACACTAATAACTTCGGAACTGGTAGAAGTGAGCGAACTTCAGGATTAGGTGACAATGCCTCTTCTGGCTTTGGAAATACTTCATCCTCCCGCTCTGGCTACGATGATAACACTTCATCTGGTCTTAAAGATTCGGGAATTGGTGGAGCGTCCTCCGGTTACGGAGACAACACCTCTTCAGGCATTGGCAACTCTTCTACTTCTCGTTCTGGATATAGAGGAGACGAGTCAACTGGTCTGGATAGTTCAAGATCAGGCTATGGAGATAACACCTCCTCTGGATATGGTGATAAGACCTCCACTGGTTACGGAGATAGCGCTTCAAAATCAGGCTATGAAGACAACACCTCCTCTGGGTATGGCGACAACCCTACCTCTACTCTCGACTCCTCTCGGACCGGATACGGTGACAACACATCCAGCGGCATCGGTGGAAACACCGACTCATATGATTCCAACAAAACCCGATCCGGTAACACCTACGGTTCTTCTGACAACACAGGCTCGCGTGATTATGACAACACCTCAAGCTCTAACACTGGAAAGACTGGTGATTCTACCGTGGGCAAGATCATGGAGAAAGCTGGACACGCGCTTCACAAGGAGAATTTGGTTCAGAAGGGCGAGGCTAAGCGTGCCGCAGCTGGAAATGATAATTACTAATTTTTGATCCGGATTGATGGATCAGGAGGGAATGGATAAATTGATATATTATCTTGTATGATAGTTTGCTCGTTTAATTTTAGCAGATATGAATTAATGACTATTTACTTTTCGCGCATCTTATTTCCCAATCGCATACATGAATAGCACTTGCATTTTACTTGGCACAGCCTATCATCACTCAACAATGATCCTTTTCCTGTTTCAAGCTTCCGGGGCTTTTTCTTGGAGGATTAGGTTAATCCCAACGCCCTGCATCTTGACGCAATATACTACCCAAGATAATGCATCACCACCGTTGTTGTGCATGCATAAGCACATTCATTCACATGTTATGTAAGATGAATGATGATCTACCGTGCATGAAGAGAATGTTGCATGCATAGATCCTACGTCATTAATTTTGTCGGAGTTATTTGAGCATGGAATTTATGTGTGTTGAGATTTTATAGGATACTTGATTAAAAAGATTTCATTGAATGCAGCAACAAGATATCAGATAGTTGATTTGTTTCAAAGAGGAATGTTTGAAACGTTGAAATGCATTACCTTGTTAGATAAGTACAAAGTAGTCGAGAATATGGCGCGATTTTAATAAGTGTATTCGGGGATGCTCGGCTAAGCCCCCTCATTTCACTGGCATCAAGGTTGGAAGTAGTATGGGCATTAACAGCTATATTTGAAATAAAGTTAGACGTGTTGATATCTGAACGTGGAAAGTAATTTCAAACATTGATAAGACCAATATAATCAAGTTCAGAGGAAAGGAGGCAGTGGATTGATGCATTTGATTTTCTTCCGTCCCAAAATTATTATCATTCAATATCGCCCCTTGCTACCATTCCATTAATATAACTATCACCTCATATATCTTCATCACATCATCAGTTTTTTGACTGCCACATCCAAGGTTATCACAATCTACTTCTAATTTCTCCCAAACCTCCACTCATGTATGGCCCAACGTCTTGCGTTTCCCTCCCAAATAGTATCTGGTCTCTACCGCCCCGTGTACTCCACCATCCGACACATAAAGCGCTCCTCTCAACGTCCATCTCTCCACTCTCTAAGACTTCCCAGAATCTTGCTTTGCATCTTTCTCTCATATAATTATCTTCGATTGAATTCAAAAGGTTAGCTGATATTGGTAACCATGCCTGTAGAGTATCGAGGGGAAGATTGGGCAATGCGTCAAGTAGTGTGAGCATAAGGTATGCCTGTTCAGAGAAAGGCGTCTGACTATCCTGTTGGCTGGCGGTGTCTCTCATATATACAGATTGTGGTAGTGGCGATGTAGGCGCATGAGTTGCACGGTGATGGAGCATTTCTAGAAGAGTCTCGGATAACATTGGCTCCGCGGTCGACAGTGGTGTAGGCGGAGTAGTGATGTGTATTAAAGACTTAAATGCGTAACGGAATTGTCTAGGCGACAGGTTGTTCGGAAAGGAATTAAAGAGAGCATCGACGTAAGTCGGTATGAATCTAGCGGTCAATTTTGTGTTCTGGGGAGCTGAGAGTACTGCAAGAACAGCGCTGTGAGCAGCCTCAAAGATTTCCAAGAAGCCAGGATGAGCTGTTGGATTGAGATAAGGGGCTGCCACACTAATGATTAAACTTTCGTTGTCAGGCGGACTAAGAATATCTGTCAAGTGCTCGCAAGTATTAAGATAAAATAGATCATGATTGCGCTGCAAAGGGTTATTTGGGATTTCGCCAGCTTGCGTGGGGTATATAGCTTTGAGAAGCTCTCTTGATTCGAGAGGATAATTAGATAGGATGTCGATAGAAGACAAATTAACGAACACATATGCAGAAAAAGAATTCGAGCCAAGTCGAGACGAAATAAAGTGAATGTTCCCAAGAATTATAAGGGTTTCCGAAGCTCCTATCGGGGCAAGGCGTCTTGTCGACAGAATAGGGTCAAGCATAGTTCTTCCCATGAGACCTTGCAGAATAACAACGGTAGCAAACATAGCGCTCTTCAATACCTGCCATAAGACTGGTGCGGTTATTTGGAGGGTTTCGGGAGTTAGAAAAGTCGCCTCCTCAGATGGATCAATTTCCGATAACTTGTTCCTCTTCCAGCCTTCTAGAAGTCTACCCGAGAACGAAAGAAGATGCTCTCGAATTTCGATCGCGAGTAGAGGGTTGGTCATATTTTCGATTGCATGTGCGATAAGCCTCGAAAGTGGCCCCATGGACGACAGTATCGGGCTTGATGCCTGCCTTTGTAGTTGTAGAAAAGAAGAGGATTTGGATGACCAATCGAACTTATCTCCCGGTACTTGTTTGACATCCGCATCAATGTATTGTAAGAAAATACCGTCCTGGTAGCCCTCCAATGCAGTCACCGACCGGACCATTATCATGACTAGACTATCATAATTCAGACCCGCACGCACTCCGTCTGATAACAGGGGAAATGCGTGATTCAGAGCTAACACGATAGATTCTGCTGCAAGAATCCCATCTCTCATTGGATTCTCCAGCGCTAAGTTCGCCGCCGTTACTAATGCTCGCTCGAGTGTACTCCTAAGTCCGCTAGAGAGCCCATGCCTTCCTCCATTTTCCATGCCTAGTAACACGCCAGCGATCACGAGAAGATGCTGCCATCTTGGCGACCTTTCATCCGCGCCTTTGATCACTGATCGAGCCCAATCATCAGAACCAATCCCGCCTCCTTTCCGAGGTTGGTATGCATCGTACGGTGGATGCTCGTTACGACTTTCTACTTCGTTTTTGCACACCGTAATGGCAGCAGTATTGAAGACACTGATAATTCGGAGGCAAATTCGTAGACCATCGGTATTGTTCCATATAGCAGGCGCGGTAAGAAGATGCGATGTTAAAAGACTTATGTTCAATGGATTCGTAAGAGTGGTAAGTAGAGAGGTAGTTGTCCCAAGGATTCTGTCAGTTTGGGCTGGGTCAGGCACGCCTTGGTATGCGCGTAACACAGTCGTAAGAAGTCTATCTGCCGGCATCTTGAACTACCCTATTTATTTTGGCAGGACTTCAAATCATTGTGATGCTCGTATTGAGATATAATATTTGAATGATAAGGGTGATGTATATGTGATGGCTGATGTGTTAATGATGGAATGGAGCTCAACAGCCGAGGTAGATCAATTCAGCCTTGTGTTGCGCGCACTGAAGGGTTCACAAGGCTAAAATGTAAAGTATAATTTCTAGAGTTACACTGCACTGTCGCATCGCGTTAAACGACTTCAGCTTCCATACATTCCGTTTCCCTACGATGGGCTTTTCGCCCCAATAAATTATGCCACTTCTGAAGTGAGTCGCAGCAGGAGACCAAGAGGAATAGTTATGCTAATTGAAGTTCGCAGCACTCGGATCGATAATCCGGCACCTCTTGACTATTCCACGCCGCCATTTCCATCACTCTATTGGCCTCTCCATGCCAAACCTGGAGTCCCAAACTACCTATACTATGCTCATGACATTTGGCGATACACTTTACTATGGACACTCATTGTGTACGGAATCACGCATATTGCCGTAGCTGCTTGGGCTGTTGCAATGCAACTAGGAAAGGGGAAAAACGCCTGGCAATATGCTTGGATTATACCACTGGTGTACGCTTTAATAGCTGGAATTGAAGCCTTGCTGGCAGGAAGTCTAGTTGGATTGATGTGGGTATTGTCTCGCAATTCACGTAGGAGCTTCCTTTTTTTTGTCTTGTTTACTAATTCTGTTACTCCTAGACTCGGTGCCATTTACAATGCAGGATATTTTCAGATGTCAACATGGATTCCATTCATATGGGCATTGATCAATGTTTTAGTCTTGATTATATCTTCTTTCGCAATACAGGGTGGTCTATGAGGCATCAAAAATATTGATGATGCATACATCTTTTGGAAGATGAAAGTAATCATGAGTTGGAGCTCTATCCATCTCGGAGCAATCAGGACTTGAGATTTGGATCTGGTTCTTTCGGCTCGATCTTTTTGATGATTCTCGCTGGATTACCAGCTACGACATGGAAATCGGGAACATCTTTCGTCACGACACTCCCAGCACCCATGGTACAACCTCGACCGATGGTTACTCCAGGGCAAACTATAACGCCGCCTCCGAACCACTGGGAAAGTGTTAGCATCGATGATACCTATCAATAGTACACAGGGATTGAGCTGATCAATGATATCGATATCGCGTCAAACATTGTCAGAAATACGTACGCAGTCTTCTCCAATTGTTATGGGTGCCCCAAGCTCCGGGCCATTAACACCATTGCGAAGGAAAGGATCTAATGGATGCGTGGCAGCATAGAACGAACAGCTTGGCCCAATTAGAGTACGAGCTCCTATCGTAATCAGACAGGTATCGAGAAATACGCAGTTAAAGTTGATGTAGACTCCTTTGCCAATCCTGCGGAGGATTAGTACTTTCTCAGAATGCGGTTTCACAGTTTGAAGCCTACCTCAGATTGATTCCATAGTCTACATTTATTGGGCCATCAATATATGGTTCATCTCTTAAGATAAGAGAGTCTTCTTCATCTGTGGCTCCCACTGGAGGAAGAGGAGTCTTGTCATTGATGATACTGGTATTGTTAGGCTTCGCACTGCCACCCAGCTAGAAATGAATGCTTACTCTCTCCACATTTCTACCAGCTCTCGTCTTGGGGCATCAGCGGCATTGTTGAATCTTTTGCAAGCCCAATGACACCTTATAGAAGTTCAATTGTTAGCTGTAATTGGGGAAGTGACTCTCTTTATGGAGTATCTGATAGGTGATTTATGTCTGTTTGTTTCTTACCTATTTCGCTTTTCAATGAGGTTTGGTACGAAGGCATGATAGAGCTCTCCGTTCAGCATCTTAGATTCATTTTCAACATGGTCAATGGCCTCCATGATTGGATTATGATGTGGAAGTGTAGTGTTAACAGGCAGTCAAACGATGTTCAATTAATGGAATGTTTGGGTTAGAGATGAAATCTGTCAAAACTGGATCTTGAGTGAACATGTCACGTCTTAGCTTTCTTACTGCCGAGCCTCTATATTCACCTAAACCAAGAGCTCCACTTTGCCTGACAATTGGAAAGCGTTTCTAGCACTTCTTCGTATGCGGAATACCTTCCTGATCTACTTGCGGGATTCGGCCCTCGGAAAATACGAGATCATGGTGGGGGTGGCTGAAAGAAGGGGCTCAGCTATCTCATAGGAAAGGAGAATACAGAGTAGGTACTCGAGTACCTAGGTGACATTGAGCTTAACTTGGGGAGTTGATATATATATATATATATACTTACTTGGCAGCATACAAAGCATAATGGATAGTAACTAGCTAGCTAGACATAACTTAAGCATCTAATTCTTTCCTGAATATTCAATGAATACTATCTACTAGCTCGGGCTAGATGGGTAGATTATATCTGAGAAATATCTTCTCGTGGAGTTACTGGAGCGGTCAGGATACCTACCTAGGCAGTGAGACTCTGTTGG
Organism: Botrytis galanthina; assembly: GCA_004916875.1. Classification (NCBI taxonomy): domain Eukaryota; kingdom Fungi; phylum Ascomycota; class Leotiomycetes; order Helotiales; family Sclerotiniaceae; genus Botrytis; species Botrytis galanthina. Next base: position 29,340 of record PQXL01000183.1, read on the forward strand.
ACGGAATGGTGTCACATGCTTCTTTGTTAAACTGACTAGGAAGTACCAATGAATATCGAGGTTTCCCAGAACCTTTAAGAAAAAGATAACAAACCCCTCGAAATCTCATCTCATTCTTCACCAAGGACAATATGAAGAAACAGTTGAAAAGGTTATGTACGAATAAAGGGAATCGTATTTGATTGTCCCCATTTCTTATAATTTTTCGTAATTTCGTTTCTGTTTACTTATCGATACTGGATCTCCGTGCTTATATATATTACTTAACCTAGCCTGAAAATATTGAATTAACCACCAAACTTCAAGCTTCCATTGCACTCATTTGATTGTTTGCGACTAGTATCTTTGGGATTATTGCTATCATAATCATGTCTACAGATGATACTGCTAATGCCATTCGTGGATCAGCGTCAGCGCATAGCTCACCCGAACAATTAAAGAGCACAGCGAGCACCCCCGGCGCAACTCGTCGACGTCCATGGGATGTAATACAGAACGGCGGCGTTGCCCCTCGAGCGCGAGTCGGACCCAATCGAGAACAGTTCGCAGAGATACCCAGCATCGACGAAGCCATCACTCAATTCGAGAAGCAATTCTTCCCCGGTCAACCTAAATCTCTATCCGGAATCGCATTGCGATCTTTCCTCGTTGGTATTGTCCTTGCGATTTCTCTGTTCGCTACATTCTACCTCTTCTTCGTCGCCAACTCGATATTCTGGCGCATCCCCTTCTTCATCTCCTCTCTCGCAATCTTCCATTTCCTCGAGTTTTGGACCACGGCAAGATACAACACCCCGGAAGCATCGATCTCCTCCTTCCTCTTCAGCGGCAACGGTTCTGCATACAACATTGCGCACAGCGCTGCCGTCACCGAATTTCTCATCACCAATACATTTTTCCCTCATGGATCTTCATACCGTATCCTTGGTCTACAATTTCCCCCTTCCATATCCTTGTTCAGTTCCCGATCCCAAAACTTGATTCTCGTTCTCGGTCTCATCCTCATAATCCTAGGCCAAACGATTCGATCCGTAGCCATGGTACAGGCTGGTAGGAGTTTCAATCACATTGTTCAGTTCACTCGATCACGTTCACATACACTTGTCACAACTGGTTTATATGCATGGTTGCGCCATCCCTCGTATTTTGGATTCTTTTGGTGGGGATTGGGTACACAAATGGTTTTGGGAAATTTCTACTGTTTTGGGGGATATACGCTTGTTCTGTGGATGTTTTTCAACAGGAGAATTAAGGGGGAAGAGGCTTTGTTGATCAAGTTCTTTGGGGATGAGTATGTGCAGTATAGGCAGGTCTCATGGGTGGGAATCCCTTTCATCTAGATTTACAGTGTAACGCATGCAAATCTTGAAATTTATCCATGTTTATATTGGATGTGAACAATCGGTTGTATGCTCGGAAACGTATGGGATGGTAGTATATCAATTTTTGGAGGCTTTCCCGTATTTTGCGTCACTTGCCGATCGCGTTCAGAGATGATGGAAAGTGAGCGAATCCATTGATCTTGTAAGGGAACATTTGAATAATTTCTATGGCTTGCAATGACTGGGTAGTTCAAAGGGAATGTTTGTTCACCACTAGTATTTTGGGAGAAAAGTTCTGTACCATAGTAATGATAGCCAGGCATTGTGGCATCTCTATTTTTGTGTCTAATTGCTACAGAAAGAGCAAGTGATGTAGTTACGCGTGCTGGGAGCCGTCAAGCTCATAGGATTTTCATACTGCTTGTTTCTAAAGACTGAAGTAAGGCGCTGTTAAAATAGCCAACATTTCTGTGATGTGTACTGCCGTTATTTGACCTGCTTGCTAACACTCCCGTATTTAGCTTGCCACGCGAAGAAGTAGAGTAATGCAGCAAGGGGTTGTCCAACCAGGGTGAAAGATACCCAAAAGATACAGTTTCCGATAATCTTGCCATTTATGCCGTTCATTTTCTCTAATGGGGTCGTGATAGCAATCAGTGGTAGCTGTGCCATCATGCCAATGAATGCAACGCCTAGAGATAGTTAGCAGATGGCAGCATAAAATCACACTGTGAGCCTACCAATCATGTTATGTGTCGGTACGCCCACCATCAATTCATGGAGAATAGCGGAGAATGTAAATACCGCAACACTCGCTGAGTATGGACTCCAGCCTCTGCCTACGAGGGGAGAGAAAACATGTCGCTTCATGAATTGATAAACAGGCTTGTTCCAAGTTCTCCAATATGTTCCCACGCTGGGCGAGTTCCACCAATCATCATAGAAGTTCCTATCCCCAAATGTTGTGACCTCTGCAAGAACGTTCAAAAAAGATTGAAATAACGCGAAAAATCCTGCTAGCCATATGACCAGAGATATCGTAGACAACTTCATCAATCGTTCGAGGATGGAAGGAAGATCTAGGGATGCCATCTTGTCTAAGGAGTTCTGAAGTACAGGGGCTGCATATTGTGCGCTAGCAACCCATATGAAAATACTCAGACCAAAAACTTCTGCCAACCTCTTACCTACAAAAACCCATCTGATCTTGTTTGTCCGAGGATATACGGGTTGGTAAACCAATGTTGGAACCCACCAAAAGTATGTCAAGTTATTCAGCGTGATATTCTGTGGGTAGGGACATTTGTTGTAGATTTCTGGCAATGCATCTTCCTCTTTACTAGAGGGGTGGAGATAAGCATGTCGAAGATCGCGGCAGGTGAATGCATAACTATACGTTTTCAACCAGACAATGATTGCGTGTGCCTCGGTTATTGTGCCTATAAGGGGATGATGTATGAAGAAGTAGACAATTATGGATGTGATGAGTAAACAGAGCGTTATGTTTAGTCCATGTATCCAAGCTATTACTTTCCAAGTTGAATGGAACTTCTCATGTTCGGCTTGGGTAGCAATATAGCTACCACCTGGCGTTGCCGTTCCAGCTCGCTTTTTGCTTCCCTTGAGTGATGCTCTTGCTTGTTGCGCAGCGGCGAGTTCGACAACGTAGGCGACAAAAAGATGGCATGGAATGATAAAGTAAAGAGCAGCCCCTAGAATGAGGTCTTGCCTGCGATAATCGTGACATCTTAAACATATCAAAACTCCATACTATCAAGAATTGTTAGCTACATTCGATGAAACCAGGATTTGAATGTGAAAGCTAAGCTAAAGATCATAACATCGGCGTTGCCAAAATATGCAGGGAAACGAGGTATTCAGACAAAACTTCGTGACCCTTCTTTCCCCTCTTAAGCACCCAATTCTTCTTGCAATTGAGGAATATATACTGGGAGGAGATATACCTTTCGAATATTTTCCAACATCAATCGCAGATTTGAGATTAGTAAAACAAGCACCATCAAATTTCTAAATCCAAGAAAGCTGGGTGCCGCATCGCTTTCATGGCTAAGACATGATGTTCGAGGTTGAGAATGAACAGCAGCGACATGTCTATACTTCTTCTGTGTGTATTTTCGAAGTGAATCGGATGTATGTTGTTGTGTGAGAGGTTTTGGGAAATCCGCGATGCTGATGTTGGCCCTCTTCTTTCCGTGTGCACCATTGACATGTGAAAGTGTAGATCGCCTGATGGTTGGAGAAATATCTGCCACACTCTCCGTACCAGTTACTGTGGCATTTTCAGAGGTCATCATTGCGACGATCGCATAGAGCCGTATTTCAATTTGAGCTGCTGGTATTCGAACATGTACCGAGTAATGAAGGTATCTCTGGAATGATTGATAAACAATGTTCCACGAGAACGAGGGGAGATACCAAGGAGAACGCACAAGGATGAACAAGCAATATGCGCAATTACCCGATAACTTGAATCATATGTGAAGCTGTGAAAATAGGAGAATCAATTGATCAATGGAAGTTTGTGTGATGAAAGAAAAGGTGTTTGAATATTTACCGTAGACAATTATTGTAGCCGTAATGAAAGTAAATTCCTCACTGGCCAAACCCCTCCCGAGGTCAATTATTGGCTGAGAATGAGTGATGATAGATCCAAGACCGTCGAGTAGCGGCGCAAACCTAATTGATATACGATACGAGTAGCGCTCTTACCAAAGTGTAGGGCGGTCGAAAATTGGGTATTTATGAAGATCTTGAAGTTAAACTCGAGTATCAATAATAGCAAACACAGTCTTCGAAGATTTGGACAAATCTGGAGAGAGTCAAGCACAAGACGTGATTTGGTGAGGATACCGTACGCGTATACGTACGTACCTCAAGAACGGCAATGGCATTCCAACTTGGGTATGCACGTGCACGTATGCAATCATCAAGAGCCTTGCCCTTATCGCCCTTATCGCCCTTATCGCCCATGGAGAGACACCAGAGCTCGAGCAGACTCAGCAGACAGAGGTTGCCAGTCTGATTACTAAGCACACCCATCGATAAATCATTGTTCCGTTCCGTGTCGTCGCGAATCCTTGTTCATCAAATGTCAAAGTCGCGACCATTTTCTGAAAGCATGACCTCTTTGACTTGACTTTATTTATTCACCTAGTCCTCGCAAGTTGCAAACACATGATCCAGAATCAAATTCAACGGACCTCGCCGAAGAAGAAAGTAGTCGTTTGATCAAATATTATTGAAGGAAATGATGCACTGATAAAAATGGCATATGAACCTCGAGAGTATGGAGGTGGACGGGATCGAGAAAGGGAAGGAAGAGGAAGAGGAAGAAGAGATGATGGAGGACAGGAAGAGGGGGGTGGTGAAAGGGACTTTGTGAGAGGGAGAGGTCGTCGTAAGTACAATACTTTAAACTTTTAATTGTCGATGAGGGCAGGCTGGGAAGCTCATCTATATCTTCTCGTTTCTGAGAAAGTCTTGATTTACTGACTCTATACAGGCCCTGTCACGGATTATAGCTCTACTATGGTTCATTGGATGCGTAATCGTCAGCCAAGGTACAAAGGTGGTTACCAAGGTGAAACGGAAAGACCCAGTCCAAGTTACATGATAGATGTAAGTATTCTTAAGCTAGTCGCATAGGTTCATGTTGATGCTTTCGGTCTAATCATTTATAGATGTTACCACCGCTGGCAAGAATTCATAACGCAGCAGATTCGGTTCCAGGGAGGCATTTACATTCGTCACTTAATAAAATCAAGCACCCTGTGAATGTGGTAAGATGGACACCAGAAGGTCGACGATTACTCACAGCCTCCAGTAGTGGAGAATTTACTCTATGGAATGGCGCAGGTTTCAACTTCGAGACAATTATGCAAGCACATGATGTTGCTATTCGCGCTTTGTCTTATTCTCATAGTGATGACTGGTTGATATCAGCTGATCATGATGGAGTGATCAAATACTGGCAACCGAATTTCAACAATGTCAAAGTCATTCAAGGACATGATGACCCTATAAGAGATCTTGCATTTAGTCCAAACGACTCAAAGTTTGTCACGGCCTCGGATGACTCTAAGCTGAAGATTTTCGATTTTGCTGGCGGTGTTGAGGAATCTATTCTCTCTGGGCATGGATGGGACGCAAAAAGTGTTGACTGGCATCCGACTAAGGGATTACTTGTTTCTGGATCAAAAGATCATCTTGTAAAGTTATGGGATCCGCGAAGTGGCCGATGTCTGACGACTCTCCATGGACATAAGAACACAATCACAAAAACTGTTTTTGAACCAGTACGAGGCCACTGCTTAGCCACTTCAGCTCGAGACCAAACCGCACGAGTATTCGACTTGCGAATGATGCGCGATGTATGTTTGCTCAAAGGGCATGATAAAGATATCTCTACCCTGGCATGGCATCCAATTCACCCTTCACTTTTGAGCACTGGCGGTGCTGATGGCTCTCTTTTCCACTACCTCCTAGATGAACCAAACAATCCTGCTGGAACGGAACCTTCCATAGCTCCTTACGATAGTCCAGACCCCACTACTACACCGGCTCAAACCATCTATCCAGCTCATAAATTAACCTACGCGCATGAATTCGCTATTTGGTCACTTGATTGGCACCCTCTCGGTCACATCTTAGCATCAGGTTCCAATGATCGAATCACTCGATTCTGGACACGTGTACGTCCTGGTGACACAGATACATTCAAAGACCGCTATCACATTGGTGACTCAGCTGCCGAGGCGCAAGGAACCTATGATCGTCGCGGCGGGCGACGTCAACGTCAAGAGGAAGAAGATCAAGAAGCTGAAGACGAAATGGAAGGATTAGTCGATCAGAAAATGCCTGCAAAGGTACCCGGTTTTGCCACAGGAATTCCTGGTCTTCCATTACCTGGTATGGGAATTATCCCTAGTATGAATCGTGTTCCCCCACCTCCACCTCCACCTATGCTCAGCGGAGGTAATATGCCACCTCCACCATTACCTGGAAATATAGATGCCAATACCTTGGCAATTATGATGAAGGCTGGCTTGCCTCCTCCAGGGGCACCGGGCATGCCACCCCCACCACCAATGCTCCCACCAAACTTTCAACTCCCACCTGGCTTCGTTGTTCCTCCACCTCCTCCTGGTATGCCAATACCTGGCTTAGATAGTACAGATCTATCAAGTGGTATCGGTGGAATTAGAAAACGGGGACCGTTGCCAAGTCAAGAAGAAAGTTTACAAGCGATGCAGAGACAGGGAAAATTCAGACAAGCACGATAGTGAGTATTTGATATCTGGGGAGTGAAACTCGGACTGTATACCAGAATATAGCATTTTCGGGCGAAATGAAGCATGGGGCGTTTGGGCGAATTGTAATGTAGTCACATTGATAATTTTTGAATTGTCTTATTCACACATGTGCACCCGTAAGAACAAGGAGATGTGTTTCTCGTCAAAGTTTGAATCTGCTTGATGATGCAATTGCAGGGTATTAATGTTATGGTATATGAATAGCAACACAAATTCGAAAAAAAAAGTAAACTATCTTTAGAAAAAGTAAACGCCATGCTATGCAATCCCACCAGAAATGCTCGCCGATGCTGTATATATGCTGCAAATCCCCGCCCATTACATGCCAAATCTAAGAAGTGTGTCTTGGACTCGTCCTCCTTGGTGCACTATCCTTTGCAAATGCCTTCTGTCTATCCGAATAATCTTTAATAACTAACGCACACATCATGTCATCACACAATCTCTTTCTCCTCTGAGCCGGCAACTTCGTCATAAATTCCAACCCACTAGCCCTCTCCACCATCTCAACCGGTACCTCAAAATCCGTCAACGGCTTCTCATTCGGTATCCTCGCATTAGGTAACACAAATGCACCAACTGCTACTGGACCTGCTGTAGTACCATCTTCTGCAAAGATAACCTTGTAGAAATGTGTCGGTACAGCAATATTTGGTGGATTTCCAATAACCTCATAAGTAACCCTCCATTTCCCATCCGCTGGATCCCGCTTTGGCAAATACAAAGGTCCAGTAACGATTCTCACACTTGGGTATCGAGTCGTAAGTCTTCGACAAAAATCCTCAAAATGCGCCCAGTAATCGCGGTTGAATCCTTCTCCTACTTGCGGACACATGTTTGTGAGAAAAAAGGTATCGTTCATGGCTTCTTGACTCCATTTTGCGTCTGCGGCAGGTACTTGGTGGCCGCGATCGTAACCAGAACGAGCGTAGTCCTTCAATTTGCCGCGGAATTTTTCGGGGACAGAGGGGTCTTCGACGAAATAGGAATGTTTGCGATCGCCGTTTTGAGTTGCAAGTGAGGCGGGAGTTATATGTTCTGCAACCCATGAAGGATTTCGAAGTCTTCGATCGAATGAAGATATCAGCGCATTTCTCGTCGCTAGATCTGCGACGGGTCCTGGAAATCCGTATTGAAAAAGACCTGCGGGGTCGACTGGTGCTATGACATCTTTGATTATGGATTGGCCGATTGGGAGGGGCACTGGTGAATGTGTGGAAGAAGTAGAGGATGCCGTGACTGCGGTTGAGCTTGCAGCTGCTTGGATTTTCTTTTCAGATCGTGTGGAATACATGGCGGCGGTTATACCGGCGCCAGTGGCTGCAGAAACGCCTGCTATAATTGCTAAGGTAGTCTTGGACATGACAGAGAGAATCGAGCTTGACGAGAGCTCGTACCGAATGGGAGAGGAAGATTATTTATGGGATTTATTTTGGGGTTGGGGGTGATCAATGTGAGTCTATGATCACGATGTCGATATTTCCGCGTGAGCTTTTTTCTTTTTTAGAACGAGGTTTCGTGTTGATGTCAGTTGAACTTTCCTGACGTGTCTCGGAAAACTGTCTCGGAAACCCAGAGTTTTTCCGAGGGTTAGATCTACAACAATCACGCAGTCTTTGAACAACAAACTTATGATAGTTATTTATTAGTATGGAATGAATCGTTGAATACTTTTCCAGCTATGATACTATTTAAACTTTGAATTCTCTGAATTGTAATGGATCAATTAGATTATTGAAGGGCATCGCTAGTGGTTAATTCTGGTCAGTTTTTCTCCTACGAATAAGCAGTGTATGAATAAGCTAACGTTTATGGAAAGCCATGCAATTTTTTGAGTCTATCCTCTTTATTACTCCTCGAGCATATCATGCTAAAATTAAAAGGCTGAGAAATTGATAATGTACATTAGTCTCTATGACTTTTCCAAGCCCTACTTTCGAATATACAGTTTATGGTCACCTCCATAATGACTGAAACCCCTGTATCATTCGAATGTCGGGTTTGTAGGGCTAGGATCACTCTTTTTACCAACAGATAGTCCACCAGTGGGTGCATGTTCTGACGAGACATTTCTCAACTTTCGAAATTCTCAATAAATTCAATCTTCAATTGCTTGATATAAGATTTTATAATTTGATTGTTCAATCTCTAATGGAACATCTAAACGATTCCTAAGATATACCAATCGACATATCAAGAGATATTTCTAAGTCCATTCTTGCAGTGTCCCGTCAGTCCGTACACCAGTAGGTGATCCCTCCACATTGAGTGAGTCTTCACTATACTCTTTGTCAAATGACTGCCAAAATGGCCGAGTTCTAAAATAACTCAGGTGAGGTTATTAAACAAAAGACAGCGGCGGGAATTTTGTGACTTTCGCTCCCAAGCCTGGAGTGTTAACAGCGCCTCCGCCAGGGAGTGCGAGTGTGGAAGAGGCTTTCTGAATCCTTGGAGTTGAAGTCTTAATAGTTCTTTGAACTGATAATCTATCTATCGTTCAGGTCATTAGCATCTCTCGGGTATTTAGCGTTTAGAATACTGAAAAATGATGTTGGTCAAAGACAACCGAGCATATACCACACACACCTAAGAGGCATTGTTTCTGGTCGATCAAATCTTTTCTTGCTTAAGTTACCAGCCTCCGCAGCTTCCTATCGTATGTTTCGATGCAAGACGAAGACGGCTCCTCCAAGGGCATGGGTGAGTGGGAAACAATGATAGAAACAGTTGGCACGTTGATCACCAACTTTTCTCTATCTTCCTTTCGTGCTCTTCAAGCTGATTTTGAAAGGAAGGTTGGCTGTTTAGGATGGGCTTATTGTTTAAGATAGGTTGATAGTTTGAGATAGGTTGGCTGTTTAAGATAGACAGGTTCTTCAGGCTGGGTTGATTAATGAGGGTGGTTTGTGTGATTTGGAGTCGAATGATACGAAAAGTAGTTATTGTAATAGTTTTGGATTCTGATGATGTTTGTTGAAGAAAGAAGCAAGTCCAAACGGGGGGAACCGGATCTGTTTGAGCACCTCTGGAGGCAGGTTGAAGCTTTCAGATGCGTCATTTAGGGAAATTTTCAAGTCAATACGATATCGAAATCACATCGTCAAGAATATACGATTTATGTCGAGTCACTTCGATGACACAATCGCATGTATTCGGATGATAGTTTAGGATGGTAACTCTTCGTAAACGAGTAATTCGATCAATCATTCAGATGGGAGCCTTGGGATGAGAATACTAATAATTGGATATTGAAGGCCCACCTTTCCCCCCTGATGACCTCGCCTAAGATCCCCTGATGTCTCGTTCAAACTGAGATCTGAGATCTAGAAAGGTATCATACTGAGATTGTATAGGAACACATTCAAAGAATCGAGTCCCGCCAGAGCACTAAACCCTTATACAATTGATATACTTCTCAAATTGACATTCAATTCGATTCTTACACAAATATCTTTCTAGAATAGTCGTCTAAAGTGCTCAAGATATCTACACTATCTCAGAGAATCGACAACTGATCTCGAATGATGCTGAGTAATAGATTTCGATTATGTGAGCTAGAGAAGAATAGCTGTAGCGCTCTTCAAATTGGGATTCGATACTGAAGTACTATTCTTCCAAATGATTTTAGACATCCGGGCGGAATGGAATGGAGGAGTAGATTTGTTATCTTTGGAACAGAAATCCAAATAGCTGACGGCGACCAACAATGATATGCCTTTAAAACCTTGCAAAGTCTCACACACCGAACAGTAGTTTTACTGAGTATTCTACCATAGATTTGAGTGAAATTTTGAAGGGGTTCTCGTTTATGTTGACTTGAACACTACAGAGTCTCGAAAGAGTGTTCAACCGCAAAGGAGAAAGCTACTAGGTAGACACGCAATCAAGATAACGCAAGTGACATTTTCCACCTGTATATGCATCTACGCTACTGCGGCTCGTTCTTGATGTTGTCTTATCGGAACAACATATATCAACAATCAAAACTTGACTCGAACAACAAAACAAAGAAAAAGCAATTACTCGATAGACATCATGGCCAATCAACATCGATGTCAAGGAGATGAATAATCTCGAGAGTTGCACGTGGAGCCAGTTGTCAAGGATAGCGGTGTGGCGGGATCAATATGAGAACCTTGATGGTTAAAAGGTTCATACATAGGTAAAGACTCCGCCTTGTCTACATTTTCTTCTTTCTCAATGACGAATTAAATACTGGGGATTTATTATAAATTGAGGTCTATTGGCCAATCAGAAAGAGTGGATAATCTATAATTTATGGTACATGATTTATGGTACATGATTTATGGTTCATGATTTATGGTTCATGATTTATGGTTCATGATTTATGGTTCATGATTTATGGTTCATGATTTATGGTTCATGATTTATGGTTCATGATTTAACCTTTTGGAGAATTTTGAATTCGGGTCTTCCTGACTTCCTTGTTGTCTTCTTGCACCAAGCCATCAAGGTCTTCCTAGACAATTTTATGATTCTTCCTATTACCCTTCCTATTGATACTATCATACGTACTAGGTAGAGTTGCTTAATAATAGTCCTCGTGTGTTCATTCTTATCATTCTTGTCATTGATGTTGTTATTTGATTATTATTATCATTGCCATCATCAACATCATCCATCTTCTTCCTCTTCATTATTGTACAGTAACCTATGACATAAGACAATTCAATTCCTATAGCCGCGAAAACCTGTGAATATTCTGTTCGTCTTCCTCTAACTCTTTCGCCCTTTCACTCTCTTACACCATACCATTACTTTGTTACCTCCTTCAAAGATTGTTTGCTTCGCCAGTCTCAGATTCACCTAAGATCCTAATATACTCTTGCTCCTTCCGAGACTTCTTCGTGTCTACTTTTGAACTGTACTTTGACTCAGTTGGACACTCACAGCTACATCACTTCGATCTACATTGATCCCACTGCGACCACACATGCAACAATACCACCTTCTGCAACAATATCGGGGATAGCCTGCGACAACCCATACAGTCAGGTTTGACCTTGTGCCACCTTGTATTGGATACATTTTTGAGTCACTACTTGTATATCAAACCCTCAGACGGAGAGAGTGTTTGAAGAAGCAAGAATATATCATTATACAGTTGGCATCACAAACCGTCGGTATGGAGGCAGACTCGTTGAATAATGATATGAGAGGGTGGATTATGGCTATTATCAGTGGAATAGGTCAGTATAATACTCCATGGACCATGGACCGATGTTGGACCAGCTCTAACAACAGTTTTTAGCATGTGTTATTGGTAGTTGCATAATATGCATAGATCTATTGATTAGATATATCCCCAGCAAGAAGAATTTCAGGATACAAGATAACAATGCCTTCCTAGCTGCATCACTAAGTTTGAGTTTTGGTGTAATGGTAGGTTCTATCTTTCAACCACTTGCCTACTTGTTTACTAACTATATATTTCTTTTCATAGATATTCTCTTCGTTATATAGTATGCTTCCATCATCGAAAAAATACCTAATGGAGGGCGGTTATACAGCTCGAGCTGCTGCATGGACTCTTTTGGCTTGTTTCGCTGCAGGATTTATTGGCATACAAATTGTTTCGAGGCTCATGCATCAATTTATCCCCTCGCATGTCTCACATTGCGATCATTCTCATAAACAAGATGCAACGCATCACGACCACGACCACGACCACAGCCACAGCCATAATCACCAAACCTTCGATGGTTTTGACGGCCACCATGATAATCATCTTCCACTATCAAAATCGAGTTCTCATGCAGCAGTCAATCAAGGAAACAGTGCGATGACGGAATCTACACCACTTCTTGCTTCACACATCGGAGAGAATGGAAAGCCTTTATTAGAAGGTCTTGCACCACCAAATAAAGATTCTCAGCCAAGCAATCGCCGCCAATCCCATAATCTTACCAGGCGACCGTCGCTCATGGTAGTTCACGATAGAGTGATGTCTTTTGTAAAGGATAGGAAGGCCAATTGTGATGAGAGTGGACCATGTTTTGGATATTCCGACCTTTGTGGACGAGAATGCTTAAAAACCCCTATGAGTACAAAGATTCCTCACTCAGCGCGAACTCCCACAGGCACCTTGTCAACCCGATCTCAATCTTTCACATTACCAGAAGAAGAAGAAGAAGAAGAGGCTCCAGACAATTCAGCGCAATTGCGTAGGGCAATTTCCGAAACAGAAATTCCCAGTTGTCATGACTCTGACATTGAAGCTCAACAACATCATCACCATGTTCCCGAAAATGCATTTATGGATATTGGTCTTCAAACAAGTATAGCTATTGGATTACATAAATTACCCGAAGGCTTTATCACATTTGCTACAAACCATGCAAACCCGGAACTTGGAGTTTCTGTCTTTTTAGCTTTACTTGTTCATAACATCACTGAAGGATTTGCAATGGCTCTACCATTATACTTAGCACTTGGTAGCCGACCACGAGCTATCTTCTGGAGTTCCTTCCTCGGAGGTGTGTCACAGCCAGCCGGTGCCGCAATTGCAGCCGCATGGTTTTCAATTGCCGGACGGGAAGGTCATGCGCCTAATATTGTGGCTTATGGATGTATGTTTGGTATCACGGGGGGTATCATGGCTAGTGTCGCATTGCATCTTTTCGCGGAGTGCCTGGGTCTGAATCATAATAGAAGCTTGTGCATTTCTTTTGCATTTGTGGGCATGGCGTTAATGGGTATGAGTAACGCTCTTACCTCTCAATAAGGAAGTGTGGGGATGGGAATGGAAATCGAGATGGGTACGCATTATGAATAGATGATAGGCGTTTTTATAGGATATAAGCATACCATGGGATCGGGTCTTATTTTGGAGGGTATTTGGGGAGTTTATTGTGTGTCTTTGGTGGGCTTTGATGGATGTTGGATCCTTGGTTGCAAGGTTCGATGTATTTTTATTTCCAAACTCTCGGGTTCGAAATTAGTGAGCGAACGATTAGAAATATTAGGTATGCTTAGACTCAGGCTTGGTTAGTATGAATACACTCAATGGTTCTGTAGCTATGTAGATATGTATCCTTCTTTACGTGATACTAGTGGTGTGATGAAAGTTTACGTGAATTCTACATGGGCGGCGAGTGCATAGACTCTCATGCTTTTGGTGAGGGGGGAGTCTTATAATCAGAATGTCGCCCGTTCTGAAGATGATTCTCCTTTCTTAGATTCATATGCGAATCAGTAAATATCTGGTCATGTAAGTTTTGTTCTCTGAGATATATTCGAGAAGATACGCTTATTCAGGTATATAGAATCATGGATAGGATAAACATACCTCGCGAAGTAGTTCTTCTTTATGAATTCACAAGAACTTTTGTTAATTTTTCTTCTTTTCCTTCTTTTTTTCGTCAGTATCGTCAGTATCGTCAGTATCATCAGTATGTGATATGTGATATGTAATATGTAATATGTGGTATTCAGTATTCAGTATTCAGTATTCAGTATTCAGTATTCAGTATTCAGTATTCAGTATTCAGTATTCAGTATTCAGTATTCAGTATAAAATATATAGTATGTAGTATGTAGTATGTAGTATGTAGTATATATTCGATCAATAATCAAAATGAATTAATAAATTCCGCCTCCCCTCCCAGAAAACAAGAGTCGGGAAAATGAATAGAAATAAACGAAGAAGCGTAAAAAGAGTTATAGAAGGGACTTTTGAGGTATAAAAGTATTACTATCACTTGTGTTGTTGTGTGTTGTGGTATGTTGTCTATAGTTAAGAGGAGAAATGTTATGTAGATAGATAGATAGATAGATGGGTGGAAAGATTGATGGATGGATGGATGGAAAGATGGATGAATGATGAAAAGTAGATAGAGATAGAGATGAAAATGAAGATATAAATAAAGATAAAGATGTGAATATAAAGAAGTTTTGATAAAGATAAGTCAGTGATTTATTATCTGCTTGTATAATAGAATAGATATCTGTGACTTATCGTCGGTGTCTTCCTGAATCCATGAATTGGAATACATAAGTTATAATAACAATATACATATATACATCTTTCAAAGAGGATTCCGATTCCCATCATCGAGTTATCTACCCACCTATCTATCTAGCATCAAGCATCTTCTACTCGTACATCGTTGAATTAGTATCTAAACTAGTATTCCCCTGAATATTCTCGCTTACAATCAACTCCCTAAGTAGCCCGCCCATCTCGAGTTGAATAGGTAAGGTACACTCACCAAGCTATTCCAAATATTTCATTTTACGAATCATACATCACAGATCATATATTTTCGAGATACCGAACATTAGAAATTTTCATTCCCTTGAATTTCCCATACTGAATATTGGTTTTCTGTCTTGCTTTCCGTGGTATACTACATAAACTATTTGAAACCCCTGGTTATTCTCGACTTCTCCTCTCGTTATCAATCCACCAATAGAAGTGAGTAAAGATATCGATCTTCATCTCATTTGCAGGTGAATTCGGGGTTCAATTCTCGTTCCTTGTCCACCGGTTCTCACGTTCTTGTGTTCATTTCGCTCACTTCCGACTTTGTAATTCAAATCCGATCAGATTTGAAAACTCAAGTACCATAACCTTCATTTCTCATCATCTAAAATCGATGACTTCTCCTTTGCGAAGTTCTCCAAGCCGTATATCCGACATAACCACCACCTAGAACAGCTAGTCCAATGATACACTTAACAAAGAACCAACTCCAGCTTCCGGCAGGCTTCTTCTTTCTGTTCAAAATACCCTGTCCCTTTTGAGATCTACTATTTCCATTTTCAGGCTTAGGTTGCGAATCCTTATACTTATTCTTGTGAGTATTGGTATCGTACAAATTATTTGTGTTAACGCTGATGATATCGTGGTTATCGCTCAATTCACCCGTTTCGGCAGAAAATCCAAGATAGGCTACGGATGGAATAGTTGGTGGTTCGAAAGTTTCAAAGCAGAGGTCCCAGTGATCTTCCTTCTTGTATTGGAGTTCAAGTTTGAGAGATTTGTCTTGGAAATAGGTGAGTTTGGCTTTAGTTGGGACATTCGCATTGCGGAGACCCCGTGCGGAACAGCCCATATATTCTTGATCTTTGCCATCGTTGCTCTTGTCATAGGCAGTGTTGCCATCGCCGACCATGGCCATTACGTAAGGGAAGACAGTGCCGGGACGATTGTTCTTGTAAGTGTCGAAGAAGATACCAAGACCTTCGAATTTGTCAACGGAACCGAAGACGTCGCCTTGAATGCCGCGTTGTTTGGTGAGCCACATGGCGAAACCATCACCGTGGAGGTTGCCTTGACCATGGACCTTAAATTCGACTTCGATCTGCAGATGACTTGTGGTTAGATTGGACTGAGAAGAACGTAGGCGAATTTTATCCATACCTCCCAGTTTGTGGCCGTTAGTGGGACTCTTGAGAAAAGCCATCCTGAAGAAGATGGATGATCATATGTCAATCGTATGTACCTATACCCTTCACATCAGCCCATCTATCTCCAACAACTCGTCCTGGACTCGGAGCGCATGCATACTTGTCTGCTCTCACAATAGTATTTCCGCCGAAATCGAACCATCTACTTTGCATATCCGAATCCAAATATGGCTAATCCAATTCCAAATCAGCAAAGTCCCCAGATCTATGTAATGCGCCTCTCATTCAACTACTGACCTGATTCAGCGAATGTGTTCGAAGCTATTTCAACAAGTCAGTCAACTCTCCTCTCAATAGTAATTCAATCATCGAGCAAACATACCGGTATACTCCTGATTCCGTCCTCGCTCAGCTTCGTAGTCTGCGTATCTCCAGCTGCCATAACACAAGAAGCCAGCCATAGCGCCGACAATGATTTGGGAAACCACATTGCGTCCTGTACAATCTGTCCCTATCCACACGTATTCTTAAAGGCTTGTACTTTCACCCGATTTCAATCAATTCTTCAACTGGACGAAGGAAAGAAAAAGAGTAAGGTAAAGTAGATGGAGAAAAAGAAGGAACCTTCTGCCAGAAAAATTAGAATAGGATGTTGAGAAAGGAAATAGTTTCAGGGACTACGAAGTATCGTGAATCGAATCCCGAGGTCGTCAGATTAAATTGTTAGCTGGCCTTAAGGTTTCCTATCTTTGTCTGTGTCTGTGAACAATTTGGCGTCGGGGATTTCAAGGTTAAGCTGAGATCCCTGTTATTTTGAATTGTGAGAATATCTGGGGCCTGTCTCGAGCCTGTCAGTGATTGGGGATACTGTTGTAGCGTTCGTGAAGGGTGTTTGGGGTGCTTGTAGCCCTGGAAATTAGTTCTACAGTACGGACTGGTAGTGGATATTGACGCTGTATACCCTGTAGACTCTGAACCAGGGATGAGAGCTGCCAGTCGGTACTTGCCTAAGGCCGAGTTGTGAATTTGATGGTCCATCGTCATTCTTTGAGAACGATTAAAAAATTGAGGTTCTAGATATTAATTAAGTTTAAAATTCAACAACGCAAATCCAAACCTCTTCTTCATATACAATTTGAGATTCAATCCCCTTGAAGCGCCACTTTCCACATAGAAATCCATATATACACATATAAACGCCATCATGGATTCTCTTAACAATGCATTCGCCTCATCGGACCCAAAAGCTGCTGTTATGAATCAAGTTCGTCAGGAAGCTGCTATGACCAATGCTAGACAATTGATCGAGGTAAATATATTCTCTTTTCTCATTCCTCTAGTTTCCCTTCTACCCCTTCTTCTCGTCTCTTTCCCCTAGTCTCTTCCAATTTATATATTAACCGTCCACCTAGAAAGTAAACGAACACTGCTTCGAGAAATGCGTACCCAAACCCGGTACCTCTCTCAGCAGCGGCGAAACCACCTGCTTCACCCAGTGTATGGAGAAATACATGCAAGCGTGGAACACAGTGAGCAAACAATACATTGCGAGATTGCAACGAGAGTCGACTAGTGGAGGGGCGACGGGGGGTATGTTTTAGATTTTGATTTGGGCTGGGAGTTTAGAAGAGGGGTAGAGGAAGAGTGAGGGAGGGTGTGGAAGAGAAAAGGAATCACGGAGAGGAGTGATATTATTGAGTGGGAAGGGTTATGTGATGATGAAGTGATGAGGTGCTAGAGCATGCTGGAGCGAGATATCACGGCAATGAGCCGTGATTCGGTATGGAACGCTATTATGATGGAGTGTATTATACTCTTGTACACTATGAATGGGTCACCACGTCCCTGGAATTGGAGGGCATAAATGCAAGGAATTGGAAACAACACCACTATAAATAAAATGGAGATACTTATGGCCGCGAGATGTGATTTGATCTGATTTCGATTCGGGTATTATATATTATGTTTCTATTGAGAGGCTTTCTTCTTTGCTTCTTCCGCCTCCCTCTTTCGTGCAAGATATCTTTCCTTGGCACTCATAATATCGCCTTCGGTCTTTCGACTCTTAGAAGCTCTCTCTACTTTCTGCTTCTCCTCTTCCTCTTCCTCCAAGGCTCTTTTGGTAGCCTGTTCTAATTGTGCTTGCATCATTCGTGATTGTCGTTCACGCATAGCTTGTTTTCCACCTCCACTTCCCACAAATGTATTGCCTTTCTTGTGATCAGGCATTGAGCTTCCACTTCTTGATGAATTTGGATTAGGCGTTGGCTTCGCTTTAGGTATTATGTTTAATCCCCCCTTGAGTAATTCTCTCTTGTCAACAACTTGACCTTCGTCATTGATTGCAATATTGCCTCCCTTTTTCTCGTTGATTTCCCGTGCTATATCTGCATCAGTCTTCATTTTTTCGTCCTCCGTCACATCTTCTTGTGGGCCTTGTTTAATCCTTTCCTCGGCAGCCTTTACTATTTCAGCATGTTTCTGTTCACCCTTCTCAAGCATATTTTTGTAGAAACTGGTCATTCCAGTGCCTTTATTCTTTCTTTGCTCTTCCTCTTCTCTCAACCGTTCTTCTTCTTCTATGCGGCGATTCTCTTCTTGTTGCTTCTTATATGCTGATGTGACAAATTTCTCCTTATCTGCAAATTCATCTCCTTCAGCTTCTCTTTCTCTCGCAAGTTTCTTCTCCTCGGCAATCGTAGAATCGCGCTTTCGTACTGCAGCCGCTGCAATAAGATTGCTCATATACTTCGGCTTCCGTTCCTCCTCCTCATTGACTACCTTCTTCTTTGGCTTTAAAGAATCGTAAACTGCATCGTAATCGTATATGTTCGCATCAAGTTCTTCTGCAGTCTCGGCATGTTTCTTCGACGTGAGCGAACTCGAGAGGTCGCCAAACATACTTATAGGCGGCTTTTTTGAGGGTTTCGAGGTCGAGGATTTCGAAAATTTCGAGGGTTTTGACAATGGAGTATTGACATTTGTATCCTCATCTGAGTCGTCATCACCAAATACATTGAAAGCATTATTTAATCCCATTGTGTATTTTGAGGTGGAATAGTAGAATGTTGAAGAAGTGGTATTTTGTTATGTCAGGATTACAATGTACGGTATGGGTCGTGTTTTCCATAGCTATAAAATGCCATAAGGCGGCAATCACGCTAATGACCCACTCTGGCAATCGATAAGAACTTTAGCGGCATTCAATAAGATGACAAAACCGTAGGATGTGATGTTGTATACCTAGGTATACAACCACAAATCCAAGTACGCTCATTTTAGTCGTTCATATTACAACCATACATTCAACAGTTATCATTATACTGTTTCAACGCATAAATTCAACTAAATCCCTATGAAGATATGAGCAACTCTCATCCAACTAAATTTCGATTCAAGAGGAAGCATAGGGAGGATGAACCATCAGAAAACCATAGCGAAGAAAGGCGCCACCGCCATCATCATCGCTCCAAACGAAGCAGGCAACCTGCCACGAATGATGATCCATCCCTCTATGATGACACGCACCTCCCCAATACCTCTTCAAAACAGTTCCTCGACCCAGATGTTGCGTTCAGGGAAAGTCTATTTGATGCGATGGCTGACGATGAAGCTGCACAGTATTGGGAGGGAGTTTATGGGCAACCAATTCATACATATCCCGACGTCAAGCAAGGTCCTACAGGCGAGCTAGAACAAATGACTGACGAAGAATATACGGCATATGTTAGAGGTAAAATGTATGAGAAGACCCATCAACATTTAATAGAGGAAAAGGCTCGGCGCGAGGCAGCCAAAAAAGAGCGAGAACGACTGGCTCAAGAAGGTAGGAGAGAAGAGAGAGATGCTGAACGATTACAAAGGAAGGTTGAGGAGAGTTTGAAGAGAGGACAGGAGAGGAGATCCAAGAAAGTTTGGACCGAAAAATGGAATAGCTACATCAAGAAATGGGAAGATCTTGGGAAGAATTCTTTGAAAGTTGCAGTTGCATCCATACCGTGGCCAGTCGAAAGTGGAAGTAAAAAGGATGTCAAAAAGGAGGACATCAGAAGATTTTTCTTATACGCACCAACCTCTGGAGAACCTACCGAATTACAGCTTACGAAGACCTTGAAGGTAGAAAGAGTTCGGTGGCACCCCGACAAGATCCAACAGAAGCTGGGAGGACAAGATGTCGACGAAGGGGTAATGCAAGCTGTTACCGCAGTCTTTCAAATAATCGATGGGCTGTGGTCGGAGAGCAGAAAGAGTAATCAATCATGAACGGAGATGAATATTAATGGGACTCGGGATTATCAAAGCATAGATAGCATGGAGTTTGGGAAGAACATGAGGGGTAATCGGAATACCACATTGCATTGCATATGTTTTGCGACTGGGCCCCATCTTGACGGGATCTAGGAGAATCAACAAAATAGAGATGGAGTATATGCAATGAGCCTCGAGACAGTTCTCATCACATACAGGTATCAATCTGGTACTCGAATAGGGTTAAAGACTGCAAATACATCTATGTCGATGTTACATGTTATATGACGGCATAGATTTGCACTCAGTTACAGCTAGATAGGTAAGGTATATCTAGGTGGGTATATCTACCTAGGTCATCACTGTGACGCGAATAAATTAAAGTTGACCTTCATCTGAAACATTGACTGCCTGATTTGGTACTGTGTATTGCGATAGAGGATAGACTTTACTCATATAGAGACCAAGAGCAGAGTTTAGTTGGTGAAGTAGAGCGTGTTTGGTAAGTGATGAAGCTGGCTGACTAATAATGATGCTGGACAAGAAATACAAGATGAGACAAGATCTCCAAACTCCCTCGCGTGTACACTTCCTTTGTGAACGATGTTGAATTTTGGTTCATGATGTGAGATCTGGAAGGTCAAGATGGAGGATCCTGATATCCCCGCACTTTCATTGGTTGCATGGTTCGCATTGTGAGAACTTGAGATCTTGGTAGGCACATACATATATATCTAGATTGGTAGCTAGCTAGCTAGTACTTGGTGCAGAATCAATCCTTTGATCGAATGGAATGGCTTCGAGATATCAGGTCGTTTGGTCAATGATGATAAGCATCTAGAACTTCTGACATCAGGTCGTTTGGTCAATGATAATAACATTACCTCGTAGGTATCATCTCTTGATTTTACTTTACGATAAACGAATTGAGAAGTGTAACCTTATTTAAGCATTGAGAGATGGCAGATACGAGATAGCTGACAGTAGTAGGTATATTTGCCGTCAAGACATTAAAGGACTGGACGTGAAAGAAAGAATAAAGCGCCAGGGAGAACAAACCATGGCGACCGACAGAAAAACTTGGCTTCGTCTTCTTTAATATCAGTATCAGGACAGTAATAACAGAGAATAAGTAATGTGAAAGTGTGAAGTGTGAAAGTGTGAAAGTGTGAAAGGAATCTTAGCCGCTGCAGTAGATTTCCGGTTGATCTTCTCCTCTTCCTTCCCCAAGAAGTGAGCGAAGCATCATCCATCATCCATCAGATCATCAAATGATGAACCAAACATCCACCCCACCAAAGCTAACGCCATACACCGAGTGCACAGAAGACGGAGAGAGAGGACTCAGATATCATCATCGAGCATCGGCTACTGGTACTCTGTCGGTCGTAGCAATCAAGTCAACGAAGTGAACGGGACGGAAAGACTTTATTGCAATGGTTGTACTAGGACTCTCTATCTTTATTACCTTTTTACCTTTACTTGTTCACGGTCCATGGTGGTGGTCGTCTTCCAACCTCTCTCCTCCTCCTCTTTCTCCTAGGTAACTTCTAACCAACTATCGGAATTCAATTCTATTATTATCAATATTCATTCTGTATCTATCACTATCATCATACTATCTTTACTACTACTATTACTACTATTATTACTACTACTATTACTACTATTACTACTATTATTACTACTACTATTACTACTATTACTACTACCACCACTACTATTACTACTATTACTACTACCACCACTACCACCACTACCACCACTACCACCTAGTAATCATCACGACCATCTTCTTACATTATCACACACCCATTCTACCCATTCTACCCATTCCTACCTATTACTACTTACTACTCATTACTACTTACTACCCATTACTACCCACTACTTATTACTACCTACTACCTACCACCTACAATACCCCAACCCAACACAACCCACCAACCTCCTCCTAATCCCAATTCAAACTTCCCCCTCTCCCCCCCAAAATACATCAATTCTTATTAATTCATGTATCATTATCATTAAACCTCAATATTCTCAATTGAATTCCATGTGGCATAATTACTCCACTCAGACCAATATTCTCCAACCCTTAATTCACTCTAATATTGTATCATTCCAATCAATTGATGCTCTTTGTCGCAACGGACACAGTTCATATTCACAACTACAACGATCCGCATCCTACGAAGCTTACTCCAGAAAACGAGCAACTTGCAACTCCCTCCTTTACCTTGCTCACAAAGACTCCAAGAGAATCGAGAAGAGAAGCTTAAAATTGTTAATTTATAACACATCTCCCTCCCTTCCTTTCTAGGTACCCGGTAATTAAACAACATACACCCATTGATTTCTCCCAATTAGGCCTGTCGGTCAAGACTGCTCTTGGGGTAACCTTACCACCTACCATCTACCACCTACCCTTCTACCTTACATATCATCCTGCATTCGGCCTACACACCCGCGGCCCTGCTTTTTGCTGACTGTCGATCTATCAAACTCGACATCCAGCAACCTACCATTTTCATTCTATGCCGACACTCGGTTTTCTGAAGAAGAAACGGACGAAGGAGTCTCCGGCTATAACCTCTCCAACATCAAGTCAAGCCACAACCAGTCCGACAACCCCCACATCATCAAGAGGCTTCGATAATTCGATAGCTTCCGTCTCGACCCAATCGACTTTACCCCAATCCCACGAGCACGAGGTTCTCCAAACTACAACCTCTCGCACAACAGACGACCAACCGACTGCCGTGGGCAAAAAAGCCTCAATGACACACGGAATAACTCCCCAGCAGCAATCTGCGCAAATCCATGCCGATCAACAGCAGCACCGTCAAAACTCTCCCAGTATTAGCAACTTGATTCATCCACCACAGCATGACGGCGCGAGCCAGTCATACCCAACCCCACCAGCTTCTTCACAACCTTCACTACATCCTGTAGCTGCTAACACCAGCACACTTCAGATGGACTCCTCACAGCGACAATCGCAGCAACCACAACAGCAGCCACAGATTAGACAAACCAAGGGCAAATATTCTTTGACTGATTTTGATATTCAGCGCACATTGGGCACGGGAAGTTTTGGACGAGTTCATCTAGTTCGATCAAAGCACAATCAGCGATACTATGCCGTCAAAGTATTAAAGAAGGCGCAGGTGCACAAGATGAAGCAGGTCGAACATACCAATGATGAGAGAAAGATGTTACAAGAGGTCAAGCATCCATTCCTCATTACTCTATGGGGTACTTTTCAAGACTCGAAGAATTTATACATGGTGATGGATTTTGTAGAGGGGGGTGAACTATTCTCTTTACTGCGAAAGTCACAAGTAAGTTCGATGACACTGACTCCGTGAAAGTCGCTAACCATTCAATTCCAGCGATTCCCCAATCCAGTAGCCAAATTCTATGCTGCTGAAGTTACATTGGCTCTAGAATACCTTCATTCAAAACATATCATTTATCGAGATTTGAAACCAGAGAATTTACTACTTGATAGGCACGGACATCTCAAGATTACTGACTTTGGATTTGCAAAGAAAGTCCCAGATATTACATGGACATTGTGTGGTACCCCAGATTACTTAGCACCAGAAGTAGTCTCGAGTAAGGGTTATAATAAATCCGTAGATTGGTAAGTTTTAGCCTCATCATCCTTATTCCACTTTACTTCTCCTAGAGCGAAGCGAAAAGGCCTCCACATCAGTGGACCAGCGGAGCGTCATCAGTTAGACCATCCTCATTATACGTTTCCTCGTATGGGGGCAAGCCCCCAAACCCCCGTCCTCGCTGCGCTCGATTGAACCATATTATCCTAAAAGGTTGTATCATCCAACTAATATGAATCAGGTGGTCCCTTGGTATATTAATTTTCGAAATGCTTTGTGGTTTTACACCATTTTGGGATGGTGGCTCTCCCATGAAAATCTATGAGAATATTCTTAAAGGGAGGGTAAAGTATCCTCCCTATATTCACCCAGATGCACAGGACTTGTTGCAAAGATTGATCACAGCAGATCTCACCAAGCGTCTTGGTAACTTACATGGGGGTTCTGAGGATGTCAAAAATCATCAATGGTTCGCCGAGGTAACTTGGGAAAGGTTGTCCAAGAAGGATATCGATGCACCTTATGTTCCTCCTGTCAAGGCTGGAGTTGGAGATGCCAGCCAGTTTGATAAGTACCCCGAAGAAACGGAGATATATGGTCAAGGTGGGCCCGATGAGTAAGTTAATCTCTTGACCTTCTTCAAACTTAACTAACAAATATTAGATTTGGGCACCTGTTCGTCGATTTTTAAACAAAAGTTTCATACTCGGAGTCTCGGGGCTAGGCTACTTGTTCAAGAAGACTATATTTCTTTTGTCCTTTGCAGTTTAAACTATTCTTCTGCACATATATTACAGGACGGGCAAGATAACCTTACGTCACATCATCTCTTTTTGTTTCACAGGCATTGGATTGGAATATTAGGTGGTTTACTCTGGCTTGTTCACAGCTCTTTGGTGATGGGTGGCGGTAAGGTGTTGGTATGGTCGGTATCGTACGATGGAACGGACGTGGGATTTCAGTCGACTAGTTTTTTTGGCACTAGGAACGTGATGCCACTCATGTTCAAGAAAGAGGTATAGTTATCAATATGCATGGATGAATGGATTTCACGACGATGTTTATGCCCCGTTGTATGGAATGCAATGAAACCGAAACGGGTGTGTATGGTATGAATGATGGAACTTAAGATATCAGTTATGTGTGTGAAGGGAAGTGAAGGTGCGGAGGAAGGGGAGGGAAAAAAAAGGAAGGATCATAATTCCGATTCGTATAGTGAGAATAAGATATCATATTCTTCTGGGGCTTTGTGTGTGTGTATGTGTGTCTTATGCGAATTGTACTGTGAGCTAGAATGATTGGGTGAGGTGAAATGAGCGAATATTGCGCGAGCGGTTCAATACTCGGGTTTAGCGAGACAATGAGAGCCCGTAGCTTAAACTCGAGTGAGATATAAGCTTCGAATGCTGGAAATGAAAAGGAAGCTATGTGTCTGTGAAATGATCTGGAAATTAATGAGTGGATAGTGTACTTAGATATTATTTTCTTGATGGGTGTGATGGGGATAGAGGGGTAGGGGGAAATTGAAGGGAATTGAAGGGAATTGGAGGGAATTGAAGGGAATTGAAGGGAATTGAAGGGAATTGAAGGGAATTGGAGGGGAAGTGGAAGGGAAAGTAGGAGGAAAGGAGAGGAATGGAGAGGAATGGATGAATGAGGATGAGGGTGGGGGAGACGGAAAGAATGGGGAAGCGGAAATGATGAGAGAGTGAAAGAGTGAGGGAGAAAGAGAAAGGGAATAGGTATATGAGTGTGAGTGAATGTGGATGTGGATGTGGATGTGGATATGGGAGTTTATTAATTGAGTAGTTAGTTATATGATATAAGTAGCTAAGCGACATTTGGGAATATGCTAGCTAGGTGTTGTGTGGGTTGGTTGTATGTGGGTTGGTTGTATGTGGAATATGCTACTGCTACTGCTACTGCTACTGCTGGAGTTGGGGTGGGATTGGGAATTGGAATTTGTAGAGTTTGAGAGGGGTGGAGTGGGGTAAGAGTAAGAGTAAGAGGGGTGAAAGGTGATTGGAGGATGATGGGGGAGTGATGGGAAAAGATGAGGGAGGATGGGTGTGGTATTTATGAATGGATTGGAGATGGAGATGGAGATGGGTGGGGAAGGGGAAGGGGAAATATGGAGGGGTGTGTAGGTTGAAGGAAATGAGAAAAGAATGGGGAGGGAGTATGGAGAGGTGAGGGTAGATTTGCTGAGTGAGTGATTGATTAAGGGAGGAGGGGTTGTGTGAGGGAGGGGTTGTGTGAGGATGCTGGGTTGGTCGTGGATGTGTCTTTATGGTTCTGGTAGGTGGTGGAATTGGAATTCGAGACTGGAGGTTTGGGTAGATGGAAGTGTGATTTTTGGGAAAGTGGGGCAGGAGGGAGATGGATGGAAGGAAGGGGATATATGGTATTGTGGAGCTTGGGGGTTGAAAGTTGAAAACTTGGTATGTGTAGCCTGGGATCAATGAGAATAGAAAGTTGGGAGAGACTAGGAGAAAGTGAGGCATAGGGAAAGGCTCAGGATGCAAGAAGGAGAGGAAGATGCATTTGAGAAGGGATGATCCATTTTCTGTGCGGAGAAGAAAAATCAGGGCTTGAGGATGAGAGAAAGTGGGAAAGAAGTGTGGGCGCATGGAGATTTGTGTGGGTTATGTTTTATTCAGAAATACTGAGATTGATAAGTCAGTTGGATAGTTATCTAGATGTATGGATATATACTGACTCAAGATGAGAGTGTTGAAAACTCATATTTCAATGGTTGTGATAACGTAGTTCACGTTTACCCGAAGTTCCAAGGGCTGGATTTTAGACGTGGAGATTTGCTCGCTTTGGTCCATGACGATTTGAACTTTGGATATAAAGTGAATGACTTTGATAGTCTGAAATACTTACTTGTGAAAAATGACGTCTATGGAAAATCCTAGCAAACGGGGTATCGAGACACAGGGATCTGAAGGTCTAGTGGACCTATATTATAAAAGCTTAAGAAGACCTAAAATTAACATCTAGTCCGACATGATAACCTTATGTATATTAATGGGGAAGATCTAAATATGCGAGCAATAGGCGCGTAGATCCGAGTAGACGAGTATTGGGGGGGGATTACTAGAAAGTACAAAATGTAAATAGAGATATGTGATACTCAATATTTGATATGCAATATACAAGGGGTTGAAATGTGATATCGGAAAATTCCCTATTCGAATCTATGTCGAAGAAGAGGATAGGGATTGTATTCAATTAGGAGACAAATCTTGTTTGCAATGATTGATCGACTGATCAACACAAAGATAAACGCCAGAAGTGGGTGGTGCGGGGTAATGTGTTTCTATATTTGACAGTTCGTCACATCCAAAAATAAACTTGAAGTTCGTTAGGGGTTGCACGGATTGGAGATGGATATCGGTGTGTGACTGACTGGGATTCAGGGGGTGTTAGGCGCCCGGGAGTTCATCACATCTTGAAGAAATTGATAAAAGTGTAGCTTGGTGTTACTACGTACCAATCTTTTCGAATGTGTAGCGCGTAAAAGGGTGTGGGTTTATCGAGCTGGGTATGTTACATAGTCATCTGCAACTCCCAAAATAAACTCACCCCGTCGGTTAGCATCAAACGAATGCAATGTTTTATTTTAGAATGCACTTCTAACCAATCATGTCATATATACAAAAATGTCTTGCATATTGCACACACCATTCACACTAGAGAGAAACAATTTTCCCCTTGGTGATACTATTGATGTCGTACTAAGTGATCATAGAGCAGAATGTAGTCAAAGCTCTACGATCTATCAGTATCTTGCGCTATTTGCCCTATATACCATGTTAGTTACATGCTAAGGCTACATGCTTGTCTCTCCGCTATGCGGGTATCATGCATCGGAGAGTTTATTTTGGGTATTGGCGTCTTCTTGGTTTTGGAAGTCTTGAAATGTATATATCTCTTGACTGCTCCGTTGAGTTAAGTAGCTCTCCCATCGACATCAGCTTTTTGCATTAGATACCAAGATAGTCAATTAAAAGGCTCTCGATAATATCCCCTCATTGCATATCTGTTCACGGTCATCAACATGCCTATCTCAAAGCATAACATATCCTCTCCATTGGAAGCGGGCACATCGTTGCTCCAACCAATGCAACTACCATCAGAATTACTCGAAGCTCTCGATTATGTATCCAAACGTTTGGTACGAAAGAGACTTCACTTATCATTGATCGTTGTCAAAAAAGATAATCAAATCCAAAGTCCCGCTATTTCCAGAACGACAACTGCACCCGGTTCCTATTCTCACACTACATCCCCATCAACCCTTCTTTACAATAGCGCTCCACTCGCATCTCACGTTCGCAACATTTCACTCTCAAGTCGAGGAGCTTCTCCAGTTAGCTCTCGCTCCTCAAGCCCAACCAGCACGATCTTCTCGAATTCTCTTTCGGAGCGCTCAAACTCAACAACAACATCTACCCTCTCCACCTCGACAATCTATCTCTCCCGCACAAAATACTCCGGCCTCCCTTCTTCCCCCAAAGATACCATGGCCCACCACATCCGCGCATCCATTTCCCCTCCTTCCACTCCCTCTTCTCCACCCGCAGAATGGGTATCCCCCGACACTCCCAACCGCTACGGCATCACGCTCATGCATTCCACCCGTCTCACTCCTCGCGCCGAACGCATCCTCCGCTCCACCATCTCCCGGGCCGAAAGAAAATTCCCCTCCATCGGATCCGACTGGCTCTCCTCCTCCTCCCTCTCCTCCCCCATCTCCGATCCCTCAACTCAAGATCTCATTCGTCGCTCGCTGGCTCAAAATCGCCTCGTGTTCACCGCCCCGGGATTATCGCTCTACTCGCTCGATTATCTGTATTCCTTTAAATGCGCACTGCATACCTATTCGCGCAGTCTTTCTGCAGAAGATATGAGTATTGCAATTGATGAGTTGCGACGCGTGGTTTTGGTACGGGGGGGAAAGCTCGGGAGAAGTGAGGTCATGAGAGGGTATGAGTGGTTGGGGATTTCGCTCAGTGCGCTGTGTGATGTTGAGGAAGGATACAAGAGGGTTTATGGGGGGAGTGCAGGAGAAAAGGCGATCTTTAATGATGAGGTGAGGAGGTCGCTTTCGGTGAAGACGTCTTTTGGTGCTGAGGAAGTGGATTTGGTGGAGGTGGGTGAGAGCGCTAAGGGGAGGGATGGGGAAAGTCCTGTTTGGGAGAGGGAGAGCGGAAATGGAGAGAGAGAAGATCGGGGTCCTTTTTTGAGGGGTGATAGAACCCCGAATCGAGTGGAGGATGTGAGTCCGGGGACTAGAGGGGAGTGGGAGCATTTGATGAGAGGGGAGAGGAGACTCACTCTTATCCAAGTGGATTGTTAAAATTTGGTGTGGCTTTTATATATATTTGGGTTAACGGTTATGGCTTCGACTTATGGCGTATATATCTCCCGAGAACAAGAGCTGTGATCGGGAGAGGTTTGGGGGGTTTTTGATCTGGGTTAGGTGTTAGGATGGATGGGAAAATGATGGAATTTGTATATACATTTACTGCATCTTTATATATATTGTATACGATTCTACATACTCATAATGCGGTTCTTAACTACAATTCGCTTCCTCTTCACTATGCATATGTACCTCTCTATCTTCATCATTCTCTCCAAATTTACTATATAGTATCTATTCATAATAAAGAAATCACAAACCAATACAATTCCCAATCTCTATCCCCACCCTAGATTCTGTAGTAGTATTCCACGCCCAATTTTCAAACTCCACCACCGCGCTCCATCTGAGTTTAACATACCCATCCTTATTTCCATAGCTAAGCAACTACTCTGTCAACGATTTCATCAATATAAGAATAAAGTTACAATCTTCAGGATTCTTGGCAGCTTCTGCTTTGCAAGATCTTCAATGAATCATTCGATTACTTCAAAATGTTAGCAAACTGATACCTATCTTTCGGGAATATAAGGGGGTCTCCTCGCTTATCATTGCACTGCCATGATATGTACCAGCGAGATGAGTGAGATGATTGAGAGAAGGGTTGAGGTCTTTCCGATGTATCAGTGCAACATTGCAACATTACAAATCATGAAACACGTTTTGAGAATAGTGTGTGTATATGGGTATCGAATTATTTCTCATTTCTCATTTCATATTTCCATTCCACCTTCTTCCCTTCTTCTCTCTTCCTCATCATTAGAAACCAATCTACTATCCAAATCCACAATCTACCACCCATATTTACTCCCCGCTTCCTTCCTATTATTCCTACCCGTCGCAAAACTCTCTTCCAATGCTTCCCTCTGACTCTGCGCCGCTCCAACCAACTGTTTCAAACTATGTTTACCAGGCGCGATTGCTCTGACAGGGTTATGCACAACTTGTTCTCCTGCTGCGCGGAGTTCTTCATTATGTGCGTATTCTTGATCTGTATTGAAATTTATGATTTTTGTTGCAGCCTGTGGACCGGAGCCACCACCTTTTTGACGACCGAAAAGTTGACGACGTTCGGCGGCGGAGAGATGGAGAGTGTCGGCGATAGAGGAGAGGGATTCGGTATTGTGGTTATTTACTGGAGGCGTGGGAGCAAAGGGCAGGGTGTGGTTGGTTGTTGGGGTGTACTCTTCGTATATGGGTTCTTTGGAAGGGGTGGGTTGGTAGAGTAGTGGTGTGTATTCTCCGTTTGAAGTGGTGGTTGGAGTGTTGACTGGTTCTACTTCTAGAGAGAATAAGGATACTTTTGGTTTTGGCGCTACCTTCCCGGTATTCTGTGGAGTGGCTGGTGTGCTAATATGTGGTGTTGAAGTAGAAGTGGAAGGCGTAGATGCATTTGAATTTGGCTTCTGGGGCTTCTTCTTTGCTGGCTTCCTTGCGACGGATAATGGTCTGAACATTAATGGTTTCCCGACCAATTTGACTTCATCTGCTGGCTTCTGTTCATCAACCAAGGAGCTTGGAGGAGGTAAATTCAATCCAGATCCACTAGCTCCCTCTTCCTCTTCAGCAGGCTCTTCCGTTGTGTATTCTCTCTCCTGCACCGGTTCCGGTTCTCTACTAAAAGCAGGGGCTGCACCAGTCTTCAAACTGACTCCAGCTCCCAAACCACTCTTTCGCGCCCCATTTCCACCACCTAATGTCGCACTCGTAGATTGTCCTGTTCTCTTTGGAGCTGGCAAGAACGAATTAAATCCACTGAAAGCTCCACCACCTGTCTTTGCGCGCTTCGTTGGAGGCTCATCGGTTTTGGTATCGTCTTTCAAAGATGCCTGTGGTAATGAAATTCGAATTTTGCCAGGATTTGATCTATCGACAACTTTTTGGAATGTAGATTTACCAGTTGCAGATGCTGATGTTGATGGCTTTGGTGCAGTAACTTCTGGAGAGTCTGAATCTTCCGAATCTGAATAATCTACCAGTCCCATCGTTGCGGTGTTTTTTGATGATTTTAATTGTAATGGTTTGGAGTTTGTGATTTGTGATAGTTGAGGAAAAGGCTGTCATTACAGCCTGATGAAAATCACACAGGCGCCAATTTTAGTGTACCCCAGATACTGTAAGGCTGAACACTGATAGTATCGCAACTTCATCCACCATGTTGAATTTAATTATGGAAGTTTGATAATGACTTGAGCAATCATACCTTCTAACCTTTCTTACCATTCTTTCGTACTTACGAGCCGGTGATCGTTTCTATACATTGTTTACATTATTTTTCTACTATGTCGGTCATTCAAGTGGAAGAGTAAGATTTCTAAATCCCCAACCATCCCACTTCCTTAATCTAATTGACGCGTTACACAGTCTCGTCTCTTATCAATTGAGATCAAATTATTTAAATACAATCGCAGATGGTGTTGGTGAAAGGCTCATAACAATCAACGATGGATTCCTAAACACTCCCGGATTCAAAGCTGCTGGATGGCGCACGAATGCCGCAAATATAAAACGAACTCATTCCCCACCAATACCCACCGCCATCGCATCGGAATATTTCCAAGCGCCACCTAGATCAGCTGGTCTGGCACCTTCAGGTCTTGAAGATGAAGTTGACGAAGGAGGTTTGCTCACAGGAGGGGCAGGGGATACTGTTGGGCCTGGAATCGCTACCAAGAGGAGGCGCAGACGAGAACAAATGGAGGAGGAAGATAGTAGTGATTTGAGTGATGATAGTGATGATGATGGAGATCAAAGGGCAGCACAACAAATCAAATTCTCTAAAATGCCTATACGAAATCGTTCTGGTTCTTCTCCTATTCGTGGATCCAATCTTCGACAATCTACTACTGCGAGTTCTCCTTCACGCACTCCGGGGCCTGGTATAAGAAGAGGTTCTCAGTCTGCTGTGGAAGTTGTGAAGGAAAGAGCCAGAAGGGATACTGTTACAAGTAGTGAAATGTCATCTGACAATGAGTTTGATGCATCTGCTTTTCAAAGACAGAGAGAATCAAACAGAAATGCTGCGAGAGCCGGTAGAACGGTTCGAACACGTCCGTCAGATCCCGATGTGGGTGTGAAGAGACAAGTCAGTGATCTTTTAGAAGAGGAGGAGGAAGAAGAAGACTCGGGATCAGACATGTCTTCCACATTTGGTGGTAGTATCGATAGTGCATCTATATTAGATAGTGTTGATGGACCGATAACTGCAGCCCCAGAACATATTGGTAATACCATACCTCGAGATCTTATACGATCACCAACGAAAAGATCCAAGCCAGCCCCTCCAGTACTTCAAGCCCTACCACCTCCTCGTCCAATTAGTATGATACAACCCAAGAGTTTGTTGACAGCAATGATTACGGCTAAGCGAACGAAAGCTAATATGCCATTCGAGAATTTTGCATCTCTCTCTGGACAGGGTGATCCAAACCCTATCAATATTCGTATATTGGCGCCATTTGCTACTTCAACAAAGAAGCCCTACGAGGTTTTGATTCGAAGAACCGTTCATGAAGATGAATCACATAATCGACCAGTGGTCATTACTGATTTGATCGGGTTGAGTCTATGGAGGTATTTTGATGAAAAACTGGAACCTACCATAGCCCCTGAGAAATTGAATGTCAATCGATGGATCTTAAGGATGGTCGATGATGGTGAAGTAGACACTGACTTCCCACCCCTTGATCGTCTCAAGCCAGTTACATCATTTACGTTTGCCAACAATAAAGCTGGACCAAGAGCGAGATCAAATTCCAAAACTTTTGACGAGTTTGCTCTGGTTGAGGCTACCGATGAACAGTTTGAAGAGAACCAGAGGCTTACACCTCAATTCAAACAAGAGGCGGTTGCCTCATCTGAAACGGAAGAAGATTTTACTCCTATCAATACACCCAAAGCTAATACATCATTTCCTCTTGGTACACAACCTTATCAAAATCCTCTTCTTACAACTATGACTGCATTACGAAAGAATTCCACGTTAGCAGATGCCCCTACAATTGGAACCGCCCTTACTCAACCTACTTCTCGAGGTGGTGGTACCAAAAAGATATTGAGTATTCACATTCATTCGATAAATGCAACACCTGGACAAATGGTCGCTTTGGAAGTCACAACCGATACTTACTTGGCTGATGTCCTCGATACGGTTTGTAAGAAGAGACAACTGGACAAAGCGGGACACGTTCTCAAACTTACCGGATCTGGGACGGTGGTTTATCTTGACCGCACCGTAGGATCAATTGGTAATTCATCAGAACTAGATTTGTACCGGCGACGTTTTGCTACGGATGGACCATTAACGATGACTGGTTCGCCATCAAGTAGTACACCCAATTCATTAATGGTAGATCGACCCGATCCTCGCAAAGCTCGCAAGGGAACTCAAATGTTGGTACCACATCCTCTTATGGAGAGTGTCAAACAAGATGAACTTGGAAGTGCCAACTATCGAAGGTATATAGTATGGAGGAAACAACCAATGAGATTTGTAGGAATGAACGAAAGGGTGAT
This sequence comes from Botrytis galanthina, assembly GCA_004916875.1. Lineage (NCBI taxonomy): Eukaryota > Fungi > Ascomycota > Leotiomycetes > Helotiales > Sclerotiniaceae > Botrytis > Botrytis galanthina. The sequence goes on from PQXL01000183.1 coordinate 63,187, forward strand.
TGCGATTGATGGAGAATATCTACACATTCTTCCAGCATCCACAGGAAAGACGATGTTTGAAGGACAAGGCAAAACAACCACGGTGCATTTTAGTAACGTAGTTGGTTGTAAAGTGACACGAAGACACCCGACCAATTTTAAGGTATGTTATACACAATCTAGCGTCTCTGTCCTCAACTCCGAAACTAATGAAGAATGTTAATACAGCTTGTGGTATACAAATCACGAGAAGAAAAACGATATGATTTTGAAGCGAAAAGTGCAGATGAAGCGGCGGAGATAGTATATGAGATTAAGAAGGGGATTGCTCCATATCAAACCAATAATTGAATGAATATTATTTACATAGTACCTCAATAGTCTGCCTCCACGGCAGTGGCTCCCGGAGGGCCAGCGGAGCGTCATTTGCAATTCTCTCACAGATATTCAAACCATGGAATTCTCTCGATTCTCGAGGACGTGATTGAAACGGTTTGAAACCACCAAGCGTTTGGTGGCAATGAACTCTTAAGTAATTGGCTACATGTTCATGTAACTTTTCTTGGATTACTTTTCCCGATTTGATATTGGAAGAAAGAGCTCGCATCAGGCATCGGTTACATAGATCTTTACCAAGACGCAGGTGGCAATAGAATGAATGTACTTATTACTTCCAGCAATCATCTAGTTGCCGAGGATCTGACAGATCAGGAATACACGGTACACTCGACCCTCAGATTACATCAGCAGGACGAAAAGGGCGGGACAGCAAATAGGTATGGATAGGTATTCTATCTATTACTAGGTATTCGATATCATATTAGATCATTGGGATACTTTGAATTTATATTCACATGGATGGGATGGGATGGATCCGTTATGAGTAAACCTTAGCGATTGATAGATTTACAATTTTTGTGTTTTATATAGTTAATTGATTCTATACTGTGCTTAGGTAGGTATGATTATAATTATGATTGATCTACCTAGTATTTAATATTTGCATATGAATGTTTTTCAAGTATCTACTAGGAGTATCTAATATCTAGGTAGGTAGTATGTTTCTCTTTCTCCAAGGGATTGCTTGAGTGATATGGGTTGGGTTGGGTTGGGTGCAGGTGTTCTTGGATGTTCTTGGATGTCCCTCCTGTTCCTATTCGAGTGGCAGGTGGCGTTTGAGATTCGCGGCTGTGGCTGAGGTTGTGGCTTGGGACTTGGGGATGGAGATGGAGATGGAGATGGAGATGGAAAAGACGGGTAAACGGATATTTAAGTGCCGATGCCAATGTGGATTGATGTTGATGTTGATTGATGCTGGCTAATGCTGATACTTTCCAAGGATGTTATGTACTTGAGAAAATCAGGTTGGGATTGAAGTTCTTATTCCAAGGTAAGGTAAGGTACCTAAGGTAAGGTTATTCTTGATTTCCTGTAGTTGGATCGGATTAGGTTAGGTCGGGTCGGGTCAGGTCAGATACTGGGGATGGATGATTTTGATTGGAGATTGGAGATTGGAGATGTAGTGATAATATGGATGATTTTGATTGGAGATTGGAGATTGGATATTGGAGATTGGAGATGTAGTGATAATATGGATGATTTTTGTAATTAGGTACTTGGGTAATCGTGATATGAATATCGTATGAATAGGTAATGAATAATGAATCATGTAAAAAAGATACCTACCTACCAAGAATTATGATGACGCTATGGTGGTGGATGAGTGGATGAGTAGATGAGTAGATGAGTAGATGGATAATGCGGCTGGGCGCGAGCGGGATTTATGATTTTGGTTTTGTCTTTTGTTTTGGACGAATGAGGTAGGTAAGATACTTTGAAGTGCAGATGAGTCTGGGCTGGCTGACTGGCTGACTGGCTGACTGGCTGACTGTGGCTGTGGCTGTGGCTGTGGCTGGGAAGGAAAGGAAAGGAAAAGAAAGGGAAGGGAAGGGTAGATGCCAAGTGCGGGGATCGGGGATCGCGGATCGCGGTTGGATGGACTGGACTGGGGAGGGAGATTAATGTGGTACGGTACTCGAAAGTTTAAGTTTAAGTTTTTGGGTGTTTGGGTGTTTTGTTTGGGGTAATGTTGATTTTTGATTTGATTTGATTTGATGTTTGAAGGAGGGGGATTATAGTAGTAGATAGGATTTAGTGATGTTGATGTTGATGTTGATGTTGTTATTAATCTTTCTTCTTCTGCTCTGTGTTTTGCTAGTAAAGAGAGCAGGGAAATAGGAGATGTTATGTGATATGATTTGATATGATATGATATGATATGATTTGACATGATATAATATACCACGTAAATAACACTCATTAGACAAGCTCAAGCAAGGTTACAACTTACTTGCATATATACATACATATATACATACATATATACATACATACATAGACTCACCAACCTTCAAACGCCGCCAAGAAATGATGTGCAGTAGGGATGTGATGTCGTTACATAAAATGCGAGGAGATACGGGGGGGGTGATTTGTTGCTTTCTCCGGGAGGGAGTGTGGAAGGCGTGCATTTCGGTATAACGGCAGCTTGCCGAGCTTTTGGTTGTGTGCGTGGCTGGCTTACTTCTTGGGGATGGATGTGTTGTTGTGAAGGGTTTGCATAATATGTATACGATATATATGTGTGTATTTAGATGGATGGATGGATGGATGGATGGATAGACAAATATAGCTAGGTAGGAGGGTAGCTAGCTAAGTATTTCTTGGACTTTTACTAGAAGTTTATCTTTTTACGGAATGAAAGGAAAGGAAAGGAATGGAAAACCCTATTTTATGCTCAGATGGATGTCTAGATGCTCCAGATTTAGAATCGAATAGCCAGTTATGAATATCAGTTAATTGTCAATTGTCTAGACCAGACCTATACTCCGCGTATATGCATCTACTAATCTCGTACCGTCGGACTCCCCGGACTCTTTTTCTCTAGCACCGTGTTCAAAGTACAATCACAACACGTTTACTAGGGTATTGACTACCTCCCTAGACAGTAGGTAGGTGCCTACATAGTGACTAGAATATTCCAAAGCGACACACTCCATCCGGATTCAAGCATGAAAGATGCCAAATTGCTTTTCTCGATTCGCGTGAACATCGCATTTCGGGGGTTGGGAGATGGATGCGTGGGACGGGTACTCCTTACCTATATGTGCGCTGGGTTATGATGTTTATGTCATCACCGTATGTTGTGATGTGGTTATGGGATGTGATGTGATGTGATGTTGTGATATGATATAATATGACGATGGATGTCGGAGGAATTGGACCAAGCGGGTTGTCGCAGTGATCCATTTCATCATATTGGTCTGTTTGGACTGTCTATTGGAAACATCTATGTTGTCATAACACGTGAAGAGTGGATGATGGGTAGTTAGATATGTGTTCCTTCATATGCTCGTGCTCAGTGTATCTTTTCTTTCACCATTATCGTACGCACATCCTACTACTGTACACGACTCTCTCCGTCTCTACAAAACCAAAATAGCTTTTCTGCTAAATCACGCTATGGGTCTTGGAGGATTGTGTGGTAGAGTATAATGAAGGGGACGTATCTTTACGCGCTCTTTTCAAGTCAATGGTGTCTACCTAGGTAGTTGGAAGATAAATAAGAAATGGAACAACGTGCTTTGATTACCTAGGTATATATATAAACTATGGGCTATGCAAATTTTATACAAATTATACTTCATGATACTCCAATTATACTTCATGATACTTCATGATACTTCATGATACTCCAATTATACTCCAATTATACTCCAATTATACTCCAATTATACTCCAATTATACTCCATTTAGACTAGCTTCACATCTCAAGTACAACCAACCTAGATGTCTACCTAGGTAGGTACCAACAAACTAAACAAACGGAAAGTGTTCAACGAAACCTTTCATCCCTCACTTTGGAAGAGCTGATTCGATAGAATTCTTACCCGACCTATAACTTTCGCCTCTGCCTCTGCCTTTGCCTTTGCCATGAAACTAGGAGATTACTAAATACCCACAAAAGTTAGTCTGGCACGGCAATGACGTGAATGTTAAATCATACCTAGCACGGTACGTACCTAATTCCTTTTCCATGGAATTCCACAAACCAATCAAAAATCATACAAACCGACATTAAAGCTGGAAATGTGGATCGGCCCAAGCCACTTATTATTAACTTGGAAGTAATGATGAGGCTAGTGTGACCTAGTGGAAGTGAAGTGCCTACCTAGGTAGAAGACCTTGGTATACATACATGGAAAGATCGTTTGTGCGGTTGGTGGAAGGGCTATATAAGAATTCGGCTTCCTGTTTGTTGACGGATCTTTTCTTCTTCCTCTTTACATCCAAAACTCTTACACTCTCACCACTTGTCAGTCAACTCGATACCCAAAAAGTCTTTTATTACTTTCTTCATTACATACCAATACCTCTTCCACACAAACAAGTTTAATTCAATCAACCGCGAATATGCAATTCAAGAACATTGTCGTTTTGGCTTTGGCCGGTGCCGTTATGGTATGTGTGACCTTCATCTTTGAGATATAGATCGAGGAAATCTATAGATCACTTCGACAATATCTACATGTACAGAGATACTAACATGATATCGTAGGGTCAATCCTCTGTTGAATCCATCCTCTCAGAGGCTACCGCCAGTGCTGGAACTCTTCTCAGCTCCGCCACTGATTCCGCATCGAGTGCAGCATCGAGTGCAGCCGTCACATCTGCCTCTTCCGCCTCTTCCGCTTCCGAGTCCTCTGCTTCCCTCGCATCTGGTCTCTCATCTACCCTCTCTTCCGTCTCCTCTTCTATCTCTTCCGTCGTCTCCTCTGCCGAATCTTCCATCAACTCTGCTCAAGCTTCAGCTCAATCTTCCCTCTCGGCCGCTCAAGCTTCCGCAGCAACTCTCACTGGCTCGGCCGCTTCCTCTGCTTCATCTTCTCTCGCATCTGTCTCCAGCTCTCTTGCATCCAGCTTGAGCTCCAAGACTTCCTCTTTGTCTTCTTCTGCCAGTAGCCGTGCTACCTCTGCTGGTTCAGTTGTTACCACCACCAACTCTGCTGGTGAGACTGTCACCTCTACTTCCACTGGTGGAGCTGCTATCCAAACTGGTGCTATGGGAGCTGCTGCTCTCTTCGGTGGTGCCGCCATCTTTGCTGCTGCTTTGTAAATGAGGGAATGAACTGATTAATTTCTTTCTTCACTTCACTTTACAACAAACAAGGAGCTAGCTTATTGATATGGAATTTCTAATTCATTGATGGAAATACTATTGGGGTGATGGGTTCAATGGTTTAACTGATGATCGTAATGATGATGGTTAGGGGTAATAGGTATCGCAAATGGGCGCTGTACTTAGTAACATTGCATTTCATTGCTTTGGGAAATCAAAATATTACATGAACATAAATAAGTTGTCTAATTGTATTGTGATATTTGTCTTTGATTTGTTGTCTATGTTATTACAAATCTATCTTGTTGTTTGTGTTGTTGTTCCTTTACCTTGAATGCTACTAGATGCTCTTCGTTCGCGATTGATATGTAACTTTGTTTGAATCTAACTTAACGTCTACGAATATATAAACATATGAACGCAAGATCACAGAATCCTACACATATGGTAGTACACATTATATAATCCCGAGAAATATCTATCACCCATCATTATTCACTTCAAATTCAATATATATTTAGATAGGTCCACGGGTACCTAGGTAGATAGATAGGTACTCGGTTCATCTTCACGTTCATTTTTACTTTTTTCAAAATCTAATCATGTCTACTAGGTACTTCTCTCTTTGTCTATTATTTCTTGAGGAGGAGGAGTAGGATGTTGGTATTGTTGGTATTGTTGGTATTGTTGGTATTGTTGGTATTGTTGAGGAGGAGGAGGAGGAGAAGGAGGAGGAGGAGGAGAAGGAGGAGGAGGATGAGGAGGAGGATGATGATGGAAAAGTGAGGATGAGGATGAGGAGGAGGATGAGGATGAGGATGAGGATGAGGATAAAAATAAGAATAAGGATAAAAATGAGGATGAGGATGGGAAAGTGAGGATGGGAAAGTAGGGTTTGGGGTTATGATATGATGTGATGTGATGTGGATTTGTGATGGGGATCTGGGATCTGGGATTTTGGGATTTTGGGAATTTATGAGTTGTGGTTTTGTGTTGATGGTGATGTGGATTTGTGGATTTATGAATTTGTAATGTGGAAATAGGATAGGATAGAGGGGGGGGATATAGGAGAGAGGGAGAGAGGGAGAGAGGGAGAGAGGGAGA
>PQXL01000184.1:0-68821 GCA_004916875.1 Botrytis galanthina
TAGTTTTATATACTAATTTTAAATTATTATATAATCTATTTACAAAATTGGAAACAATTAATAAAAAAAAATTAATAATTGATATTATGGTATTATATCAATTCTATAAGTGGAGAGAGATTATTGAAATAATCTAAATCGATAGACTAACTAATTTAGTTGATATAATGATAAAGGGAAAGCTATACCAAACTTTTATTAATCTAATTAATACAAATAAGATTGATATCAAAACAATAAAATAGATAGAAAGGGATTAAAGGAAAGGATTGATTTTGTTAACAAAAGGTTAGAAACTTTAAATCAACAAACAAAGGATTTTAATAATTTTATAAATTTCTTTTAAACTATTATATTCAAAGTTATAAAAGAGAGTTCCGAGTGTATAAACAAAGGTATTTACTTCAAGAAAATAACTTTAATATAATGGCTATTGTATCAAAGGGAAATAAGTGAATACGAAAAAAACTAGCTCTTTCAATAATACCTATATAAAACTTACTATTTTTCTATATAACTAGCTCTTTAGATAGAATACAATTAGACATACAGGACCTACAAATACATGGGTGCTACGTCTTCCGTATCCTACTCGAACCAACAATCACTCAAATAAATTTCAACTACTAAAATATTATTTAAATATATTTCAACTACAAAAACACTACTCAAATATATTAGCCTGAATACTCTTGCTATTTTAACAATATTACAAATTTCTCTAAATAAATAAAAAAACGAACCGAACGCACTCTTACTGATTACTGATTCCTTATTCCTGATCAATCGATCGATTGATACCAATATGATAAATGTATTTTTATCTGTGTATGTATATAGCGCGTGGTATATAATAGCGCAGATGGTATAGTTGTATAGTATAGCATTGTATATAACAAATAATAGATAAGTAGGAGATAGTAGATGGATAGTTCTATTACTAGTATTCTAGTATCAGGTTCGCGCTATATATAATGACTTTGGAATCCATAAGTGATATATATATATATGTATTTGAAAATTCAAACGTTAATGATAATTGAAAGCTAGGTTTTCTATTCCCTTGAGTAGGTATAAAATGATATTGGATAAGACCAGTCTACTACTTACACTGCAACAGGATCCTTAGAGTTTCCACATTCAAACACGATGAGATGCAAAAATAAGTACTTTGTGTAAATACAATTAATATCGAATACATACATAGGTAGTAAGTATCTACAATAACGAGACCATCTATCCAGATGGTATCCTCGCTTTTTGATCCTCAGATATTCCCCTGGCCTCAGATTCCTTCCCGTAGGCTTTTCCATTTTCCCTATTGATCCTTCGACTCCCTTTCCATCCGTTCCGTATCCGTTGCATTCATCCACATTTGATCATTCCTCTCAAGCGTACTTCCCAAATGAATTTAATCACTCGGGCGCTCCCACAAGGCTGAAAGCTCATCCCAACAAATACTCATAATCTTCTCTCTTCTTTCCTCCACCTAATCCAAAAATTATACCATGCAGAACCAATCCCCAAAATTTATACCAAAAAAGTCATTCCAATCAACTATTATTCTGACCCCCATCAATACCATGTTTCAGAGTTTTGAACCAATCTGAATTTTGATCCACCATAAAATTCGTGATATTAAATTCATTCGCTCCATTTCCCATCTCTGGCATCTGTAGATCACCCACCCCGTTCCCATTCCCACCATTACCATTCCCCTGATTTTCACCCGGAGCGACTGGTAATCTGGGTACATTGAAGAAATCAAAAACATCCAAATACTCTAACTCATTCGGCGCTGGAGTTCTGGCCGGAGTGATGCTTGGCATTCGTGAAAGTCCGACATGCTTCGGTTGTCTCGAGATTAGAAAATCTAAATCATATGCACATCTCCTCATATCCGCGAGTATTTTAACTGAAGAAGGAGTTACACGTTCACCGTGTGTACCAGCAGCATTTTCGCTATCGCGATGTTCGTCAAGTACTCGTTGAAGAATAGTTGTGTAGCGTTCAGCTACGAGCCAATAGGTACCCATGTCTCGGAGTGTGTCAACGAAGAATTGGATTTGAGGACTGAGTTTGTGTTCGATCGTTGAACCATGGACGAGGAGTAAGCGGGCAGCTACCCAGAGGGTGAATGCAAATGGTGGACCTAATTTTGGGAGCATGCCATTTTGGACCACGTATCTGTAGGGCTGTGTTAGCAAATCTTACTCGAAATTTGCTTTTGTATAACACCAAAATTTACGAAAAGATTGAGGCAATTAATAGACTTTCAAGGGCAGGAGTCAAAGGTTAGATTTAATAAACATAATATACGTACTCTCCTAAAGCTGCAATATTCTCAACAGCACCATGGCAACGTTGACTCGCACTATACGAAGGGGTGAAAATGGGGGATCGAGTTGTAGGATAAGCAGCCGATGAGTGAAGTCGTATTACTGCTGTGTGATATGTCGCGTGTAGCATAACCCAGCCACAATTGATGGATTTATTGCTTCCTGGTTGAAAAAGCTTCGCCATGTTTCCATAATCCCCAGGCAGATTAAATTTCCATGAAGTAAGCATATTATCCAGTTCTCGATATTCGCCTTGCCATTGTTCAACGTCGGACAAAGCACTGATATCTACGGGCTTCTTCAAGAATTTATGAATCCTTGAGAGAATTCCAAGGATTTCGATATAATACGAGAATGCGCCAAGATTCTCTGGTTTGTCAATGTCGTACTCTGTCCTTTCGCTCGTGCGGAACCATCTAGTCTCCACATGCTGATTTTTATTCCAAAGATCATCTCGACAAGGTAAAGTTCTGTCGATTTCTTTTTCGTCCAGGGCAAATTCAAAAGCTGTGGCAATTGTGGCATATCGATCCAAGAGGTATACCATCCAGAAAAGGCGTCTTCGTGATTCCTCTTCAATCCAATTCTCCGGTTCTGGTAAGACCATTGCTCGAAGTGTATAAATCGAAGGATAGTTTGGCGAGACGGAGAAGGAAGTGGTCTCTACAGCAAGTCCCAATTGAACTACTGAGCGTGTAATTAAAGCCAGTAGATTCCATCCTGGAGGCCCGTTACTACTGCCTACAAGATCCAAAGCCAAGATAACCAGAGCCTGTAGAGCTTTGACCGAGGAGTTTTCTAATCCATACAACAGTACCTTCTGTTTAGATATGTCATGGTAATGCCGTCTTCTTTCTTCTGTGAGTCGTTGATCCGTAGAAAATCTTAGAGTAGTAGCTACAATGGCATGTAGAAGTATTTTATCTGCTTCATCTAAAGCAGATGGACCAAATAATGAATCCAGTGTAGATCTTCGATGTAATATTGGACACCAAGTATTGACATACTTAAAATAGAGGTCAACTAATGCATATAGCAAATCATATGGCGGTAACGCATGATCGGAAGAGACTTCGTTTGGGTTTTGGTTTATGTTTAAGCTAGGTGATTGTAGAGGTGGTTGATTTGTACTATAAAAATCTGGTGCTTGACTAGTCGGGATTGAGTGATTTTGTTGCATATCCATGGATAGATGCGATCCTTGTGATACAGGGGTATGTTGTTGATGGAAGATGTCGCCGTGAATAGATGGCATCGAGGGAGTTGGAGGCATTGGATTACCAAAATCCATGGGTGTATTTTGTTGTCCAAATGTAGAAGGCTTTTGAAGAAATAGGGCTGTCTCTGCTCTGGCAACATGCCCTCCACGATGATTAGGGAGCCCTTCATTGTGTCTGAAGCTGTGAATACTTTGTGGTGTACCGTGATCGCTCGGAACGCTATTGGCAACACTATTGCTGTTTTGGCCAAAGGATGATTCTAAAATTTGAGCATGCGAGCGTAAAATTTCCTCGAGTCGATCCAATCTTTGTTCCAGTTCTCGACCGTAGCCAGCTCTTAAACCGGGTTTCTTGCGCTCTTTGTATTCACATACAGCACCATTGCGACTACACCATCCACATGATGGTTGACCGCGATCACATTTGACCTGTTCAAGTCAGAATACAATCCATCACATTTTCGAACGAACAATCTGAAGATTTGGGAAGTGTATCATCAAAGTCATAGTGAGACACATGGAAGATGTACATTAGCGTCGCGCAGATGTACTTTTCAGCAATCTCGTGAATGCCGTTGAATCAATCGATACCAGATTGTAGAGATGAAATTGATGAAATTTGAATTGAAAAAATGACCTGATCCAGACGTACCTTTCTTTGCTTACATAGCTCACACCTTCGACGAAATGTCAGCCAATCATGTCCAACATTTTCCGTATCATTAATGGGGAGATGATCTTCCGGTTCCTTGACCGGAAGAGAATTGGCAACAGAGGACTCCTCGTCGTTATTGTTGATATCAGGATCATTTGAGACATCGGGGACATCAGGAACATCAGGGAGAGAAGAATGAGACATGATTCCTTACGAAACTGACATTGGCCGACGCTGCCTTTTGCGAGGACCATCTCCATTTGCATCAATACTATCCTCCTCCCCGCTATAATATTGGTCATTGTCTCCATCGCTCTCGGGTTGAGTTGCACCAGAACGTAGAGACGTTCTAGGTGATTGTTGGATATCCATAGAAGCCGACATTTGATTCCGATAACAAAATGATAATATTGATAACCCACCTGTTTCGAATCTCGGTGAAGATGGGAACGAAGAAGAAGGAGAAGCTCGGTATTAAATGAGCGAGGAGGTGGAGGTGGGGAATTGAATTTTCTTACCAATAGCCAAGTGAATGAATGAATGTGATGGATGTAATTTTGTAGTTAAGTTTGAGTTACCTAGGTAGTGAGGTTTGCTATGGAAAAAAGACAGGAGGGAGGAAAAAGAAGATGGTGGGGCACATGTACATGTAAGTCTTACATGGAGGAAGGATTTCTACGAATGAATGTGAAATTTGATGCTTTAGAGTTCATGGTGTGGTGTATGGGGAAGCTTGCGATTGTCATTACCCGAGAATCCTTGAATTCACGAATCCTTGAAGAGAGAGGGAGAGGGAGAGAAGCATTTGAAGATGTATTGGTTGGATACGACGTGGTACTAGGTAGTTTGTACTGATCAGAAATCAAGAAGAGATGGATACTCACTCTCACTCTCACTCACACACATACTGTATACACACAACACACACTCACTCACTCACTCACTCACTCACCTCTTCGTTCTCTTTCCGGTCGTCTCGGTGAATAATGCAATTCATGTCCATGCAAGACTCTGATTGATCAATTCCATATCACACAACAATCATGAAAGCTGCAGACTGCAGACGGCAAACTTTATCGTGTAATTCTCCCAATTCAGTGTAACGGCTGGACTCCCCACAGGGTTTGAATTGCGTTTTGTGGGGTAACTATGGGTTAATGCACCTCCCGTCACCCGTCACCAGCTGACTCGTTTATTGATTCATCAACTAATTGGGTGACTTGGGCGGGTTAGGTAGGTATTCCAAAAGTTCTATGCAATGGGCAATGGGCAATGGGCAATGGGCAATGGATAGTACATAGCCATAGCTGACAGATGAGAAATAATTGGCATGTGAGAGAACTTGGTGAGAGTACTGGTGAGAATACTGGTGACAGTACTGGTGAGAATACTGGTGAGAATACTGGTGACAGTACTGGTGAGAATACTGGTGACAGTACTGGTGAGACGGTCCAAAGTACTTGGCCTATCATCAACTACATCCATAGATACCATGAAAGAGTACAAAGCATCGCTAGATAAATCAATGGACAAGACAAATTGACCTGAGTAACAAAGCAGTATATGGAAGTCATAGTATATATCTGTTTTGCTGAGAATACAAAACCTCTTGTACTCGCAAACCCCATACATTCATTCAAAATCGTAGTTCTACAAGAAAAACTCCAAAACTCCAAAACTCCACCTCTCAGACTTCATCATCACCTACAACATCTGCAACATCCACAACACATAATGACCGGAAAATACTTCTTCAACAAACATCACCTACAACAATTGATGTCTCACACGCCAAGAAAGTTCCAATACTTTAATTCGCCCAGATCTATCTATGCTCGCTCAAAAATTATGAATTCGTCCTTACATTCCGCTTCAAAAATAGCTCGGTCGATATTCTCCCGGCTCAATTTGGAATGAACAATCCCCCCCCCCGCCAACGTGTTTCTCATGAAATCTACAAAGTAGCCTCCCTACCCATCAATCATAAGTAGACAGTTGTAAATTCCTGACTCTTCTCTTCACTTCCATCTGTTTGTCTTTCTGCTACAGTCAGTACGGTAATTCCTCTCGGCCAAATCACAATGGCTTCTTCATCAGCTCGCAGTTTCCCCTCCATCAAAGCTATCCGAACTTTTGTTGTGGATGGTGTCGGATCTGGAGGAGATTATCACAATGTTAAAGGTGGTCATTGGTACGTTGGACCAACATACACCTTATGATTTGTACTAATTTATATCAGGTTGATTGATACCCCAATTTCCACACCCATGTCAAGATGGGAAAACTATAGAGCTTCAAGAACGAGTTGGGGTATCAATGTGCTAGGCTCATTCTGCGTTGAGATAGAAGGTTCAGATGGCACAATTGGTTTTGCTACAGGATTTGGAGGTAATTGTTAATATCTCCTGTCTCACCGATCAAAACTCACCACATGTTCGCAGGTCCACCAGCATGTTGGTTAGTTCACCAACATTTCGAAAGATTCCTTATCGGTGCCGATCCTAGAGATACCAACCATCTCTTCGAACAAATGTACAGAGGTTCAATGTTTTATGGTCGAAAGGGTCTCCCAGTTGCTGTCATTTCAGTTATTGATTTGGCGATTTGGGATTTACTCGGAAAGATCAGAGGAGAGCCAGTATACAAGTTGATTGGAGGAGCTACCAGGGAGAGGCTAGACTTTTATTGCACAGGACCAGAACCTACTGCCGCAAAGGCCATGGGATTCTGGGGTGCTAAAGTTCCACTGCCATATTGTCCAGAAGAGGGTCACAAGGGACTCCAAAAGAACGTCGAATTCCTCAGAAAACATAGAGAAAGCGTGGGCCCTGATTTCCCACTTATGGTCGATTGCTACATGAGTCTCAACGTTCCATACACTATTCAAATTGCTGCAGCTTGCAAAGATTTAAATATCAATTGGTGGGAAGAGTGTTTATCTCCAGATGACACTGATGGATTTGCACAAATCAAACAAGCTCATCCACAACTCAAGTTCACCACGGGTGAGCATGAATACTCAAGATATGGATTTAGAAAACTTATCGAAGGTCGAAATCTCGATATCATTCAACCCGATGTTATGTGGCTTGGAGGAATGACGGAATTGCTCAAAGTTGCAGCAATGGCAGCCGCTTATGATATTCCGGTAGTACCACATGCAAGTGGACCTTACAGTTACCATTTTGTGGTTTCTCAAACAAATTGTCCATTCCAAGAGTACCTTGCAAATTCACCAGATGGAAAGAGTGTCCTACCCGTCTTTGGAGATTTATTCTTGGATGAACCAATTCCAGTGAAAGGATACCTGGATGTTTCACAACTCGACAAGCCAGGTTTTGGTTTGACCCTCAACCCAGCTGCACGACTTATTCCCGCACAATACCTCTTAACACCAAACCCAGAGAGACCTCTTGGACAACCAGCAGTTGAGCAAAAGAAGTCTGAAAATCAGGGTGTTGTGAATGGAGTGGTGGAAGAAATCAAGAACTTGTCAAGTTCATAGTTTGAATCATAGCCAATTTGCTTTATTAGCCTTTTAATTTATTTATACAATGCAATGCAATGTTATCTATTTCCGTATGATCATGATCCAAGACTTTTTAGAGTACCGTTGACAAATTTGCATAAATATGGTAATACCTTGTGAGAACATGTGGACGGCCAACTTGCCCCACGTTTTACACACCACTTCGGCTTCGGTGGTCTTTAACTCGAGAACCGAATCGCGGGGTCCTTCCACTATTGACAAGGGCCTAATTTTTGGAGCTATTGATTCACTTACAACACAATGCCAATTTATACTAAAATTATTTGATACTTCTCACATACTACCTAGGTACTTGTTGAAGTCTCTTTGCATCTATCTACTCTTTATATTACACCAATTGACATACTCTACCATCTTTAGAGAAGAACAATCATTCCATATACTCATCACGAGCTTTCTTCCTCAGATACCCCGCCATTTCAGCGAACAACATAATATTCATTTCATCCTACATATCCGTATAGACTCCACACATCTTCACCGTTTCAAGCTCTACATCTAAGCCATGAGTCTCAAAGGCGTGCACCTTCTCGCCGGCAAAACCGCCGCTATAACCGGTGGAACCACAGGAAGTTCGTTCTCCCAATTGCTCAAAACCCCTTCTCTTACACACCTCAACTAACACGATTCGTTTCCCTGCAGTCGGCCGCGCAATCGCTCTCCTTTATCTTCGTCAAGGCTGTAATGTAGCAGTCAATCATCTCGGTCTCGACTCCGATATCCCACATCTGGAATCGCTGCATGCGGAAGCCAAAGCTCTGGCGCGAGAAAATGAGAAGGCGGGGAAATTATTAGATGTACCAGGAGATGTTAGTAAGCCGGAGACGGGGAAGGAATTGGTGGAGAAGGCAGTGGGTAAATGGGGACGATTGGATGTTTTTGTTAGTAATGCGGGAGTTTGTCGGTTTGCGGAGTTTTTAGAGTGAGTTTTTGGATTTATTTATTTGTTTGTTTGTTTGGGAGTATTTGGACGGGATAAGAAGGGAAAAGAGGGGAGGAAAAGTGAAGAGAAAGAAATTGACAAATCAAATAGACTAGAACCCGATCTCTTTTCCCACACCGTCCGCACCAATCTCGACGGCGCCTTCTATACCTCCCAAGCCGCCGCTCGTCAAATGTCCTCTCAATCTCCTCCCGGCGGCTCCATCATCGCCATCTCCTCCATCTCCGCTCTCGTAGGCGGCGCACAACAAACCCATTACACACCCACCAAAGCCGGTGTTCTATCACTCATGCAAAGTATGGCGTGTGCGCTGGGTAAACACAACATTAGATGTAATGCGCTCTTACCCGGAACAATCAGGACACAATTAAATGAGGAGGATTTGAAAGATGAGGAGAAGAGGAAATATATGGAAGGAAGGATTCCGTTGGGGAGAACGGGGGTTCCGGGGGATTTGGCGGGGCCGGCGGTATTTTTGGCAAGTGAGGAGTTGAGTGGGTATGTGAATGGGAGTGGACTTTTGGTGGATGGAGGGCTGTTTGTTAATTTGCAGTGAGGGGGTGTGAGGGGGTGTGAGGAGGGGGGAAAGAATGTACATAGATAGATTAGATGTTCAGACTTGGATTGATTCTAGAAAGGTCGAGAAACTCTTGTATTTCACAGGATTGGATATGGTATGCATTTCTCGCAGAGGTGAAAAGTTTGACGTCTTTCGGGTATCAAGTACTCTTTTTTCTTCTCGGCATACTCAATCAATATTCATTTCACAACTATGCACAAGTAGATACACGCGTCAAAATTATCAAATAGGACAAAGGTGAAAGTTCACTAGACTCCTAGACGCATATGAAATACCGGAGAACGGATTAAAATTCATCGATGGGGAGACCAATGAGTTTGCTTCCGGGAACGGTTTCCAAGACTCGTTTTAATCAGCTTTGCTACCGCATTTTCGCTGCCGTACCAGATTTGTTTACGCACGCGACGGAAAGTATGTTAGCGTGTTATTGCGGATTTTGACATTTTGCTCCTTGTAGATAGGTACTAGAGAGTGGGTGATGGGTGTCTGTACTGGTGTATTGAGGTGTTTGGTTGATTGGGATTGGGGTTTTTGGGATTGGGTTTTTTGGATGGGTTTTTGGGGAGGGATATCGATTTGAGGAGTGAGTTGGGTGAGGAGTGTGATCTGGCGGGTAGGATGAAAGGAGATTAGGCAGGTGATGTTGATGAGCGGAATGGAAATTAGGCTATTATGCCAACTGCAGAGACAGAAAGAAGTTCCGTTGCCGATCAGAGGGGCGAGAAATAACGTCGGCCATCATGTCAATGGAACTTTTAGTAAAGCAACTTTTGAAGCCTTGGTCAGATATTCAAGCTACATTATTACAAAACTTTATAGACTAATTATATGAGAAAATAGAAAAAATGTGGAGTGCATTTTGTGTTTTAGATTATTTTATGAGCCAAATAGAGCTATATTTTTGGTGAGCACGAAATAATTCAAAAGTGTTTTCCTTCAATGGACTTCTTCTACCAAATCTCCTGCACCACGCGCTTCTAGCGTTTCTTGAATACGCTGACTCGGAAGCCATCGTTCAGCCGGAGTAACCCACCAAGAAATCAACGCCAATACAGTTGTCGCAGCCATGATCACAGGTGCATAGTTGAGCGTATCTGCTTCTACAGGCCAAACATAGGGCGAGTACAGAATAGCCACCACCCACGAATTCCACAGCACGGCAATCGCCTGAAACGGCTTACTAAGTCTACCTAGACTCCACGCCGGTTTCGGAAAGGTCTTGGGCGTGCAGAAAAGACGGCCGAGACAAATGAGTCCGTAGGCAGCGGCGGATGGTACTCCCGCTGCGGAGACTAGCGAGGTGAACGCTACAGCTGAGGGTAGTATGGTACACGTTATGATGGCTGATACGCCCCAGACTACAAGAACTGCGTTTCGGGGTTGTCCATCGATGACTTTGGATACCCAGCCAGAAAAAGGTAAGACGCCATCGCGCGCGACAGCAAATACTAAGCGAGATGCCGCTAACACTGCAATTGCAGTATTGAACCAAAGGGCCACGATACAGATGATGTTCATGAAGATATGTCCGCCATCTCCGAGGATAACAGCGTACAGTGGAACGAATGGCTGTGGTCCACCAAAAGAAAAAAATGTATCGGCGTCGGGCTGTGGAAAATATCAGAATCATCAAGTGATAGTGAAAGAATAGTGGAGATACATACCACACAAAAGAGGAAAAGAATCACAACAATGAAGCCTCCAATACCACTAATAATCGTGCTCCAAAATATACCACGTGCAGCGGTGACTGCTGCATTTTTCGTCTCCTCAGCTACGTGGCCCGAAGCATCAAACCCGATCAATATTCCTGCCGTGGCTAGAAATGAGAGACACCAGTTCCACGCATCGGGGGCACCGGTACCGTTATAGGTAGTCATGAACGCATCGTGAGGAGATCTAAATCCGATTGTCCGTGCCGTTGCGATTGGGAGCCAAATAATGTTCAAGAGGAAATCGAGTATGACGAATGAAGTCGATAGATAAAATATCCATTTGAAGTAACGAGCTATTTATTTTTATTTTTAATCAGAATTTCTTGTGTAAGTTGATCGTGGGATCGGGGCGTTACGTACGAGGAAGCAGATTCCATATTGCGGCTAATGCTAACATGATCTCGGTTGTGATCCATTGGAGAGCGCGAAACTTGACGTCGGAACTATCAGATGGGAAGTCTATGTTGAACACGACGATTTCCTAGGAAGAGATCAGATCTGTAGAGGAGCGGAGAAGAAGTTCTAGTCTTAAAGATAGCAAATAGTTGACAGCACCCTGAGTATTACCTACGCGACCAGATTAGCAGGGCCATACAAAAGCCTAACCAGTCCCTAGTTCACATACTCGCACAGAAGGTAGTCCAAGCCGTTGTGCTCCACCACGCGACCACAAAGCCAAACAGTCGACCAAAGCGAGGGCCGCCCGCCTCGGCCGCCCACAAATAAATGGATCCGGCGAGGGGTAGCGATGAGCATATCTCTGCGATGACCGCGGCGGTGATGAAGGTGAATACACAGCTTATGATGAAACTGGTCCAGTAGGCTAGATTGCCACCCGCGGCTATACCTGTCGAAAAGGTAACACGCACACCGCCGACGAAGTAGAGAGCGGCTTTGGGAGGTGTCAGTCTGAGTACTTGGATGGTTGGATGGGTGGATTGATTGAAGATACGCACCGAATGAGGTTGAAAAGTTGTGGAATAAACTGAAGGATCGATGGAGAACCTAAACTACTGATTTAGTTCAATTGTATAGAAGCACATAACGAAACCACATTTTCCCTACAGGTTTGTAGCCGAGACTTTCTTGTTGTGATATGTGGTTAGCTTTGTGGTAGAGATCAGATGAGGTTCGATTTACCAAGACAATGGCATCCTCGGTATTACTACTAGGTTCTGCTGGATTATCCACCAGGCCTTTGTCGATGGACTCCTCGATAGATCTATGTTCCCCCATCATACAAAGCTCTCAGAACCTTCGATTCCGTGCCGCAGACTGCGTCCAGGTGACTGTATCTCAATGATGTGTCGTCTCAACTGGACTGCGATTGTTCATTGTATAGTTTGGGAACAGCCGCGGGAAATCACTGATATGTATGCAATTTTCAGTTCAGAGTTTTGAACGTTTTTCACATTCGAACTCGTAGATTCACCGGTCATTTCTAGTAAGCTTGAGTAGCACGTCATGGTGCCCTCGTAATTGTGTTATGGGTGGTTCTCGCTCCATGGCTTCAATTTGATTAAGTTAAATACATCCCACCTTTCCCCATTTTAGAAACTACACTCTACAGAGACATCTTCCGTTCTTGATGGACTAATTAATATTTTTGGGAGTGTGGAAGCGTTTCGTGGATTAGAGTAATCATTGTTGAAAAACGGCACACGTCGCTTATTTGGTTGCAGGGATGATATGACGGCATGTGAGAAGAAAATGTGTTGATCGTGATGGTGGATCCTTGAGATACATGATCTAGTATTCTTCCCCATACTTCCTTGCACATGGTACTCAAGAGATATGCCACAGTGATTTTAGGGAGTACAGTCAGATGAGTTTCGATTGACGTCTAGATTCTCCAGGAGATGAACCAATAAAATTTCCATCGCTTGTATGCTTATTGACTTGTACTCTTTATCTGCTAATATGGACTGGACTGAGAATCTAGCTGAAAGCATGAATTCTCCCGGAGCTACATCAATCACGCAACTACCGGTCCCGACAATGTGATACCACCCCCACTGCTAGCACGGAGTGCGGCGCCCTAGGTGCAGACGCGGCTTCTTTAAACAAAAGCTCATGGGTAGGTGTGATTCTTCACGTCTGATATCGCTCTTTGAGCTTTTTGAAAATATATCAGAATACTTGGGACGAGAAATGATGCCGCTCTCGTTTTCTCTCCTTGCCGAATGCACGGCATTCATCCTCGTCGGACTTTGCCTCATCGTAAGTTATACACTTTTCGTCCCTGTGATAGCTTTACAAATGCCTAACTCTGAACTAGAGAATTGTTCGCGAATACTTCTCGCCGTTGTCATCTATCCCCAATGCAGGAGTAGGTGCACCGTACTCTCGCCTATTATGGGCCTTCCCAACTGAATTCAGAGGACGCATAACCTTGGATCTCCCTAAACTTCATGAGAAGCTTGGTATGCTGAAGCATAATATTTTGCACAGATTATATGACTGACATATTCATAGGTCCTCTGGTTCGTATCGGCCCAAACGAAGTTTCATTTTACTCCATGGACATGTATGATGCAGTTTACAAGGTGAATAGCAGATTCAAGAAAGATCCGCGGGTGTATGGAGAGTTTGTACAAGGTGGCAGTCCTGCTTTGTTCTCAATAACGTATGATTCTTTCGAACTTAATGTCCGGATATCAGCTCATTTTCTCAGTGACCCTGTTGAGCATTCGAAACGTAGAAGACTCATGGGTCAATTGTTTAACCGCAGTCAAATGCATAAATTAGAAGGACTGATGTTGAATCATATCGATCATTTTTTGCAAACTGTCACATCAAACAGAGATAGGGTGAATTTGTTGCCAGTATGTCGCGCACTCGAAGCGGATATTATGTGTATTACTGCCTGTAGAAGTCTTTTAGAGAAAGTATGCTGATGGAAACTATCCAGCAGATTTTTCATTTGGTCATACGATCGGTGCTCTCGATGCATACTCTCAAGGAGCTGAACTTGACATGATAGCAAAAAATGATGAAAAAGCGACTTGGATGCCTCTAGTAAGCTCGAGTCAAGCCAGTCCAACAAGTTCTCATACTAACTTTTGGGACAGCTGACTAGTTTTCCGGGGTTGTGTAATACGTGGGAATGGGTGGAACAAATTGTGTCCTCGAAAACAGGCTACAGGGCTCCATACAACAAAGCAATGCTCGATTTTCATCAAGTAAGTGTCTTTACAAGGATATCATTCCAGTCTAGCGATATTTAGCATTTATCAGTGGGCAGAAACAAGTTGGCGCACAACGCTTTCAGACAACACAAATCGGGAAAAATCGACTTCTCCCTTCCCAAATTTGGTGCAGACCATGGTCAATTCAAACCTGCCGTCTTCCACAGCCTTGTCAGAAGCGACAGAAAATCTAGGTCCAGGCACGGATACGACCTCAGCAACTTTAGCTCACGTTTTATGGGCTTTAGGGAGTAACTCTGATTTTCAAGAACAGCTGTTCCAGGATCTTGCTAAGGTCGGGTTTTCCACGGATATGACAACCTTAGAGGGTATACCTAGATTACGGGCGTGTGTTAAAGAAGGTATTCGATGGACCGGTGCAGCTGCCGCCATGCTTCCTCGTCTTGTACCCGAAGGCGGAGCAGAATTCTATGGGCACTTTTTGCCGGAAAATGTAAGTCTTCTCACCTTCCTTTCTTGCCGATAAGTTCTCGACCTCCGCTAACCCGGATTTGTGTTATAGACAGTAATCAGCTCGTCGCCAATTTGGTATCTTCACGACTCAGTCGCGTTTCCAAGGCCAAAAGAATTTGATCCGTACCGATGGCTTACATCTGACGCACAGAAGATTAGAGATGATCCTCTACGGGACAAGTTCTACATACCATTCTCCAAGGGTGCAAATATTTGTATGGGCGCACAGTAAGTCCATCACTCTTCGTTTGATACCGCCTGAGTTTGAGACTCACATGAATTTGCTACAAAGCTTTGCATATTTGGAACTGCTCCTATCAATCTCCCAAGTAATCCGCAATTTTCGCCTACACATGCATCCTTTACCTCATCATCGATCATATTCAGATGAAGAGAAAAGGTCTAGCCATGGA
Source organism: Botrytis galanthina (assembly GCA_004916875.1). Taxonomy (NCBI): domain Eukaryota; kingdom Fungi; phylum Ascomycota; class Leotiomycetes; order Helotiales; family Sclerotiniaceae; genus Botrytis; species Botrytis galanthina. Next base: position 15,077 of record PQXL01000184.1, read on the forward strand.
GTATTCCGGCATGTCGAATTACCAAATCGAAGAGAGTGGGTTGCGGCTGTACCTACTGAACGTTTAATGGTGGCGCTTGAACCAAGGTTATAAACTAAAGCTGGACTTACACAGAAGATCTTGAGAACATGGTCCTTCGTAGAGGAAGAGCCTGTTATACTGCCATGACTGGCACCCTAACCGTGGGACAAAAATTTCTTCTACATTTGATTTAAGATCAAAAATTTCTTAAAATGGTGTATATATTTGGCCCCTCATGCAGTCATTCTCGGTCTGCACTTGTGGAGATGTCCTGGATTGTTGCCCACATTACATTGATTATTTATCAAGGTGTAAATAGCGGCCAATTCAGTAAAGGTTTCCTTCCTCTTTTCTTTCTATTTATTGTGAGCGGTGAGCTGATATATGTGGGCATTTCAAGTTGAGCGGAATTGAGAGGAGGTGGGCGTGAGCTGGGCTTGTGCAATCGACATAACGCGTTGTATATTACAACTGTTGGAAGTATTTGCTAGGTACTGGAAGTAGCAACACTTGCTACTGATTTCTACGCTAGGAGAGAACTTCTAGACTGTACTTAATATCACCATAGTACTATCAAGCACTCGATCCACCTCCAACAACTATCCTACCAACATGTTTGAGCAAAGTCATGAGTATATGGTTTAATCCGTAGTTGTAGTCCATAGAATGTATGTAATCTATCGGAACGCTAGATTCGTATACAGGGAGTAGAACATCCATGGATGGATTAGAATGTGGATGAAAGTTCGATTATACCCATACTATATAGGCCAATCTTCCAATACCTGGATACTGTGAAGTCAAATTTGACTCAAGTAGAATGGAGTCCTGAACTCAATAAACCTTGGACGAGATCAGAAACCTTCGCAGAACAAGTTCAACTTAATATTGGCCAATATCATCAACACTTAGAGCGTCTTCTCCTTGATATGCTTGCAACTAGCAATTAAGACACAAGAGTTACTCATTTCAATTCGACGCCGGAACTTAGCTCCATGATCCCTACTGTCAGAGGAGAGCTCGCATCTGCACTCGAGAAAGAGTTTTTTCGTTGTAACAAACAGTGGAAAACCACTGAGACCTGTATAATTCTGAGACATATTGTTTCCCGGACATCTGCTCGAGTATTTGTTGGTCCAGATCTTTGATGCAATGGGGATTGGCTCTATGCCATGATACTTCTTCAATCAGAGATGTACCATGTTCAGTAGCAATGTCCATATACGTGGTAGACTGGATATGTTGTATACTGTAGCTTTAAAGTGTAGAAAGTGTAGATAGATTGTGATCTAGGATTTTTCACCAGCTGAAATTCAATATTCAGTCACGTGCATATATGTATCATTGCATCACATTCCTCCAATTTATGGGAATGTTAAATAATAGAATTAATAGCCATACCATTCATTGCCTACCTACGTAGGTAAGCAGTGTGGAATACCTACCGACCTATATTGAGTGAATATTGTAAGGCTGTATACTCTTGAACCATAGAACCGTACCTTTCTGTCATTGGATTAGAGACCTAATTTGGTACAATGACCGTATACAATTACCTAGGTACACCTGGTGGTAATTGTGCAGCACTCGTCCGTTGATTGGATTCAATTTGACCGTATTACGAGTAGGATAGATTGTTGTGGTTGCTGCAGTAGCAAGGGGACATAAGTAGATTGAATGCCTCAGGAATCAAACAAATCAAATTTCTCTCCTGCCGCTAAACATCGCGCCGTACGGACATCAATTTATTTACATAGTCGCCATTTTCTTTACAACTCGAGTCTCTTCTATTCTATCCCCATTCCATTCACAATCATTTCGACAATTCACGATAAAAACGCGACATCTCATCTTTCAATCAATATTAGATTTGAAGAATACTACATGCCTAGATAAATTACTCCAAGTCTTTGCAGTCGATCCCACATTTTTTCCATGCGACATCCCTAAATACCCAATACTCATTTGATGACAACTTCTTCATCTCGAGTTTGCGCAATATTTTGACAACACTTCCAACAATCTTGTTTCTCTGGCGATTCAAGATTTATCGACTCCATCCGAGAGGACGCGACAATCATTGTAATCATTGATCCTCGGTCCTGTCGATCACCAAGTCGCGTCATCTAAATTCTCAGCCTTACCTTCGCGATGAATTCGCCGCAACAAGCAAATGCTGCTCAGCTGGCAGCACGCACCATCAAAGCGAAACCTAGAGGCAGATTGGCGGGTCAAAAAAACAGTGGCTTTCCACCCATACAAAACAACAACCCTAATAATAATGCTGCCGTTGGCGGTGGAAGCAGTGGTGGTGGTCTGTTTGGTGGAAGTGTAGCTGCGCCCGGTGCATTCAACTTTTCAGCGCCGGCTGGAACACCATCTTTCAGTCCTTCATTTGGAGACTCGACGCCAAATCCGTTCGCACAATCCGCTGCATCAACCAACCACGATGACCCACGTGCAGATACAACAGGTGAAGAGGCTCTAAGAAAAAGCAAGGTATTCAGCGGTGGCTTTAGAGCAGCTGGTGAAGATGAGGAAGCCTTATTTGCTTCACACTCTCCATTCCATCATAATAATCAACAACAGCAATCAAATACTTTAGGTTCTTCCAATAATACACAACCACAAAACATGTTCGGTGCAACAAACGCGACACAGTCGACCGCAGGTGGATTCCAGTTTGGATCTTCAACTTCGCAGAATCAAACATCAACTTCAGGTTTCGGTGGGGGCTTCAATTTTACACCTACATCTCAAGCGGCAGATAACAATAGTAATTCTACTTTTGCCTTTGGTTCCTCTACACAAGCTCCAGTGAATAATAGCACCCCAGCCTTCAATTTCGGTGCGACAAATTCAGGTTCGGCAGAAAATTCTTTGAATTTTGGTGCAAATTCACTTGCAAAGGCACAAACTCCCCTCACCCTTGAAAATCAGAAAGCAAGTAATGTTTATTCCGATCCTTCTCAAATTCTCTTTGGTTCCAATAACACCCCAACTACCTTTTCTAATTACCAACCCGACAATTCAACCTTTGACCAACAGTTCATTCATTCAAACGAAGCCGCTGGAAACATGTTTGGCAACCACAAAGTCGAGTATTCTCCAACTGGGCAAGCGCCGGTACAACCTTCTCAAATTCAACATCCAATGGGCCATCTAGGATTGTCCGCCGACATGAATTATCGTGGAAGTTTCTCAGCCAGACCAACGGAGTCCCTCTTTGGCAATGGTCATATGCTTACGGACTATCGTGCTAACCAGAATCAATTTGTACAGGAAAATTCGAGTACCTCATTCGGACAGAACAATACCAACAATTCTTTTGGTGCGCAAAATACCTCATTTGGCGGTTCCTTTGGTGGTGGCTTCGGTAATCAAGCCAATACGAGTTTTACTGGTCTCAGTTCTACCAATGCTGCACCTTCAAATTCTCAGAGCTTGTTCGGCAACACTACTGCAACCACATCTGCTCCGTCATCCTCTTTCACCTCATCCTTCCCTGCAACTTCAGCTGCTCCAAGCACCACGAATTTGTTTGGAAGCACTTCTGCTTCGTTCCCCACTACATCAGCACCAACCACAACCAATTTGTTTGGCGGCGTTAACTCGTCATTTCCTCCTGCGACTGCCTCGAACACTCCACTTTTTGGTGCTGCTAAGCCTGCCGAGGCTACCCCAGCTGCTTCGAGCAACTCATTTTTCGGCAGTGTCAAACCTGCAGAGTCGACGCCATCCACTTCAAGCACGTCCTTCTTTGGTAGTGTCAAACCTGCCGAGTCAGCTCCAACAGCTCCAAGCAACTCATTTTTTGGTAGCCCTAAGCCTGCTGAGTCGACTCCTTCAACTTCAAGCAATTCACTCTTTGGTGGGTTCAAGCCTACCGACTCGACTCCAACTTCTTCGAGCACGTCGAATCTTTTTGCCAAGCCTCCAGCAACGCCTGCCTCTTCAACACCTTTCACCGGCTTTGGAAAACCAGCAGAATCAACTCCAAATCTCTTCAACCCTAATAACCAGACCAATGGCCAAAGCAACAATCTTTTTGGATCAAAATCTGCAGAAGAGCCAAAAGACAAGCAAACTCTTGACCTGTTCAGTCCAAGCAGACCGGCTGGTCAACAATTGTTTGAATCAAATACAACGAACAGTTCGCCAGAAAAGGCATCTGCCCAGACTCCAAATGCTCTCTTTGCAAGCTTTGGCAAGCCAAATTCTTCAACAGAACACCAACTGGGTGGCGCAACCAAAGAACAAGCTGTGAGTTTCTTTCCTGATTCATCGAATGATAAATCAATTCAAGCTAACATTTCACAGTCCGCTGCTCCATCCACTAGCCAATCTGAATCTTCATTCAAGATTCGTGGCACTGCTGAGACGTCTAGTTTCAACAAAGCTTCTTCTCCTTTCAAATCAGTAGACACCCAAACAGACGCAGCACAACCTGTTACAGGCAACCTGTTTGGTGGCTTCTCTTCGAAAACACAAGATGCTCAGCCCTCTAACGGATCTTTGAGCAACGGCTCCGATTCAAACTCAATGGCTCTCACTGCTCCTACAGACTCATCTTCGCAATCTCCACCCTCCAACAACAAAGCACTTGCTCCTGTCAAGAGAGCACTTGCTCCTGGTAGATTGTCCGATTTTGAGTTCCAAGTTTCTGAACCAACAGACATGGAGATGGATACCAATATGCCTGTCAACTTTAACACGGTTCAAAGAAGAGAATTCAAGGCACTTTGGCGCATTGCATCTGTGCAAAGATCAATGGCAGCTTACTTCCAGCATTTGCCTCCTGGAGCAGACCCATCTAAAGGATTAGCATGGATGGAAGCCAAAAAGAGAGAGATTCTTGCAGAATACAACATCGATCACATTTCCAACAAGCGAGACAGGGCACAGGCTGATCTTGAGAATGATGAGAATCAAGAGAACATGAGCCCTCAAAAGCGAGTTAGACAAGATAGAGAACGCTCACATCGTATTTCCAGCCCAGAAAAGCGATCGCGAAGTACTCGTAGTCCAGAAAGACAACGCTCGCGCGCGACAAATGATTCCGAGTCTGAGATCAACAGCAATTCGGTATTGAAAGCACCAAAACTTCAGCCCGGCCGTTCATCCAGTCCAAGTAAATCGCCTTCCAGAAGTGCAGCTCCCGAGCCAACTCCAAGTAAGAAGAGAAGAAGTGAAACTCAATCGGAAATTGGCGGAGAAAGTAGCGGACACAAGAAGAGAAGACCTGAACAGTTGAACAACAACGAAGGAGTTGACAGTGGTAGCAGCAAGAAGAACGAGGAAGTTGACACTGGTAGCAGCAAGAAGAGAAGAGCCGAGGTTTATTTGACCCAAAATGATCCTGAAGGTATTGAAGATGGCAAGAACAGCAACAAGAAAACTTTAAACGGTTCTAGTTCAAGCACTTCTAATATGTTCAAGAACATTTTGGACAGCCCAGATAAATCAACAAGATCTGTCAGCCCAGAGAGAAAGACTCGGGCATTGCCTGGAGCTACTAAGGAAGCTGCATCAGTACCAGCAGCAGCACCTGTTGCAAATCCATTTGGAAATTTGGCAGGTGCTTCTCCCATCAAGTCTAATACCGCTGCAACCTCTACTACGCCAAGCAAGCCTCCAGCCTTCACATTCGCACCTACATCTACCACACCTACTACCTCCCCAACCAAACCACCTACATTTACTGGTACTAGCGGTATCAAACCACCTACCTTTGCCGGCGCTCCTACTGGTGGTATTAAGCCACCTACTTTCGCTGGCGCTCCTACTGGTGGTATAAAGCCACCAACTTTTGGCAGTGCGCCCGTCAATTTCATGGCTCAATTTGGAAAAAAGGCCGTTGAATATGCAGAAGATAATGAAAAGATTTTGATGCAAAAAGCCAAGGATGAAGATTTTGATTCTGAGGACGACGATGAGGCTGAGTGGGAGGCTAAGTACAAGGAGAAGAGAGCTGCGGAGCTTAAAGAATTGGAAGAGCTTGCAAAGGCCAAGGCTCCTTCTTTTCTCGTCAAATCCACCGATACCCAAAAAGCCACCGAGCCAAAAGAGGCTGTAAAACCAGCGGCTACAAATATGTTCGCACCAGTCGCCACCACTACTTCTACCTCATTATTCGGGCAAACTAAACCTGCTACTGGTGCTGCTGAGAACATTTTCAATTCGGCAAATACCTCGAGAGCATCAACCCCTAACTTGTTCTCTAGCACTGGATCTATCCTTGATGGTGCTGCAGGTGCTCCAGGAAAGACTCCTTCATTTTCTGGTAACCCATTTGCGCATCTCTCTGATGCAGAATCCAAGGATCAGAATGACGAGGACGATGGAAGTTCTGATGGCGGTTCTAACAGCGACGGAGAGGGTGAAAAGAAAGATCCAAGTTACCAACCAAACACAAGCAAGGACACTACAAGCACACCTAGTCTTTTTACTAAACCTGAACCATCAAAGTCCAATATTTTTGGTTCAACTGCCAAGACTGATACAGCCACACCCACTCCTGGTACTGGCGGAAGTCTCTCCAGTCGTATGAGTTTTGGTGCTGCTCCAGAAGCTACAAATATATTCGGTAGCTCTTTTGGCGCAACTTCTAGTACACCTGAAGATAAAACCTGGAAGCCAAATACACCAATCAAATTTGGTAGTGATGCACCATCTGCGCCAGTCTTCAACTTCACTAGTGCTACACCATCCTCTTCTACCCCAACTAAACCAACAACCAACCCATCGGGGGGACTGTTTGGTAGTTCTGGAACCTCGGCTTCTACTCTCTTTGGTGGATCTACCACTACTACAGGATTCCAGTTCGGCGGTCCACCATCTGCCCCAGCTTCTTCATTCCCTTCAGCAGATGCATCTCGGGCCAATTCACCTGGTGCGACTACCGATGGCGCTGATGATAACGATCCCGAAAAGGTTCATGCTCAGGTGAACCTTTTGGAATCTAGTCCAGGCGAAGAACATGAAGACGCCGTCTACTCTGTTCGAACAAGAGCTTTGAAGTTCAATCCAGCAAAGGCCGGTGAAGAAAAATCTAGTCCATGGGATACCAAAGGTGTTGGACCATTGAAAGTACTTTGTCATAAAGAGACGAAGGCTACTCGAATTGTTTTGCGAAGTGACCCATCAGGATCTATCATCATCAATAGATCACTTCTCTCTCAATTCAAATATGAGGCCAGTGGCAAGACTGTCAAGCTTAATACTGTTGGGGATGATGGAAAGTTGGAAACATGGGTTCTTCAACTCAAAAATGTTGAATTGGCGGAAGAATTTGCCAAGTCGTTGGAGGAAAACAAGATCAACAACAAGTAAGGGTCACTTATATCACTTTATATCATACTTTTTTTCAGCGGGAAACGATAACATGTTCATGGATATAATTTGGGCGTTTGTATTGCATAGCGCGGAATGGGAAAAAGAAGATTACGATTGTACTTGTATTGCGACTTTGATTGTGTTTTTACCTTTCTCCCTTCAAGATTCTCAATGTTAATGGAAATGGAAGGAAGGAGGAGTAATTTATGAGCATATTATTCAGTGGCTTCAGTCTATTCGAATTACTTTTACACATTTTCGTACAATAGATAACATCACTTTGCGGGTGGGGAACTACGACTGTGGGATTTTGATAAGGGTTGTATATTGATTGGGCTGTGACCCCTTCTCTTTTCAAAATTTCCATGGGGCATATAGAACCTTGATATTGATGGATATGTGGTTTAGGAACTCGAATCTGATCGGAAGGGATTGTAAATAGTATAGGGTCAACCTTCAGTACATTTGTACGAGTATATAACGAAAACATTAAAATTTATTTGTTCATTGCGTTTGTTGGTGTATGTGTGATGGTGGTTTTTTATCCGGTATGAACGCAATAGGTATATGGTCTAGGATGACTCCCTCCAAGGAACTCCGTCCCTTACTCAAGTTGTGCTATCATTATCTCCAATCTTAATATGTTTGCCCAAAAAGAGACTTATATTGAAGTTTCAGCTCGAGGTAGGTCCTGGAAACCTCTCACTGGTTCAACAATTTGCTTTCCTTTTGCTTTTTTTTTTTTGATACCTAGATAACTTCTTGTCCTCCACCATCAAATCTTTGTGGGCACAACTTCCTAGGACTATCCTGTTACACTTTTGTCTTTAAGTGATTCTTTTATCTTTTTCATTGTATTTTTCATATCAAGGAGTATAAGCTCCGTACTTACTAGGTATCTCTAACTTACAAAAATATCAAAGCACCACGAGCACGACTAATAAATTCTTAGCATCGCGTGGGGGCATAGCACGTGCTGTAACACAAAGTCCACCTTCATCAAAATCCTCTTGGGGTCGGGTCGAGTCGAATACTATACAACCCAAATCAGCCTCCCAGGTAATTCCAGCATCGTATGTTCAATCACGAATGCACAATCTCCACTCTCCTAGAATTGTTACACGGTGGCTTGCTCTCGCATGCAAAAGCGACGCACCAATGTCGTCGTCGCTCTACGGTAGAAATTTCTCGAAATGTCGCGAATTTTTTTGTCCCACCTGTTTTTGGATCCCCACATCTTGAGGCTTCATGTGTTCCGTGATGATGGATTGTGATGTGCCCCCTCCTTTTTTTTTCTTGATATATATAAAGAGACGAGCTCCGATGGATTGGGTTATGTTATGTATGGTATTGATCGGCGAGAAGGTTGTTAACTTTATTCGTTTATACTGATTTTTAGTCGTCGGCGACTAAATTGCATATTTCTATGATCTTTTGTTGCGAGTGGTAGTCGGTGGCTGTGTTGCATATCAGCGACTGGACAATCTTCCATATTCTTATTCGTATTTTTTATCGGTTGAGATATAACATATATTTTGTTTATTTCTGGACAGAGAAATAATGTCTTCAGCACCGTCGGATCTTTCTCTGAACCCGGATCAGAGATATGACAATGATCAAATGATTATGGCTTGGATAGCGGCTTTGGTCGCTGCAGAATGTCCACCTTTCGCATTGGCTTATGATACGACATCTTCGACTTATATGTCAAATCCTGAGGGAGAAGAGACGGTGTAGATTACCCTAAAAGGTGGGCTCTGTGTGAGTATGATATTAGATGTTAGGGTTTGTGTGGGTTGAATCGATGCGCTTACGGGCATCCGATCGAGGAATTCTGCAGCGCTATTTTTTGATATCGCAATTCCCTTTGTTGGCGTCGGTTTGGACATAGGAGTTTGGACATGGAGGCCAACTTCGCTTGGTCTATTGAGCACTTTCTTATTTCTCCTATTATATCGGCTTTCGTACGGATGTACCGGCATTGCAGCACTTGGTTGCGCCAACGCAAAAATTATCACGACGTATGAATCTACATACCTCCACTTTCGCATTCCGGTATCTGAGAGGAGAGATCAGTCGGAGGCTGATTCCCTATCGCTTTATCCCAGTCAAAAATCCACAAATAAGCAAGCGGAGAAGGCGTCTTGACTTCAGATTTACATCTCGACATCTCAGAGGACCCCTGTATGGGGAGAACTACAATGATCGTGGATGCTACCATCCGATCAACACCCTTAAATGGAAGAAGGGTAATGCGTATGCAAACTTCAATTTATTGATATATTAGTAGTACTAAAGAGAACAGGGTATTGTGATATCTCCCCGTCGAAAACGGAGGATAATACGGCATCGGCTTGGGATTTCAGAGGTTGATTTCTCATTGCGAGATATACCTTTCCAGAACTCCTGAGAAGAAGCTGATTATGTTTTGTGGAGGGTGTGAGGGAATCTTTCTTGCTCAACACCCGCACACATACATATCTGGGTATGAATCTCATCTGTCTCGCCTATGCAGAATGAAAGGGAAACATGGTAATGAATGATAGATATTGTACGGCGGAATTCTTTACACTTCATCATCCAACCCTGAAATCTTTCATCCATATCAATATTCATTCATGTACTATACATAATAATATTTCTCAATGCGCTATGCAAGTAACTTTACAATACAACACAATAAATACACCATAACACTTAACACCTCCGGCCCAAAACCTGTCCCCGTCCACTTCAGGAACGATTATATGATAAAAAGTAAGGTGACTATGCAAAATGAATACCAATCTCTCCTCACAAAATACACACTGTATCTAAATTTCGCTAAGGTAACTTACCCCCTATCAGCGAAATCAACGAGTTGGTCATCCTATCATCCATTCGTTATTCCATGTCATACCTATCTAGAATAAATCTAGAATAAATCTAGAATAAATCTAGAATAAATCTAGAATAAATCTAGAATAAATCTAGATAAAGTAACAGCAGATATGATATACGTTGAAGGATTATCTTTAGTATCCCCTTTCCTTCCTGTGTTTGTGAGATCCTGGATACCTAGTAAGCTATTGGCTAGCTATAAATATGATAGTTAGTGGTATTACTAGTATTGCTGGGGCATGGCAGGGAAGAGAGGAGAATGCTAGAGTGATTGACTGAATGATTGTGCTAGCTAGGAGCGGAGAGGGACGGGGATTTATATTTGATAATGCTCATGTGAGGAGATTTTCATATGCATGTGCTTGATGGATAGATGGAAAGATGGACTTGTCCTGTTTTTAATTATTGATGTTGGGTTTGCGATAATATATACGGTATAGTAATGCGAGATCACGCTTTTTCCTACTATCCCACACAATCACAAATCTGATGATTAACGGTCTCACTAATTGAAGAGGAACCGCAATGAGGAATACGTAGCTTTACGATGACTGCGTATCAGACGAAGTGACAATTTGACAAATGCTCAAGAGATCAGATGTGTACGTTTTGTATTATTCGGCTTGAGTACATGGATAGCGCTAGTGATTTCATATGTTCAGATAGAGAGAAAGCAAGCAAGCAAGCAAGCCTTCAAGCGAATGCAGATACGCCATATCTATCCAAGAATCATCAATCTCGTAGGATGCAGTTTCTGCAGATCAAACATAATATGCTACATCTGAGTACTGTATCCAGAGCGCTTCGGATTTAAGAACCTTTCTATTTGCACATTATTATTAGCCGGTGTTCTTTGCACTTCTTCAATTCCCCCAAACAAAATCAACGAATCGACAAATAGAAAAGGGGTACACGAAAAAAGGAAACAAAGAAAAAAAGAACTCACTCCACCCCTCTCATCCTCCATCCCAATAACCGGACCCCTCTTCGCCCCCTCTGGAAACTCAATCTGGACCTTCTTCTTCTCCTCCTTACTCTGTCCACTGGGCTTCTCATCCAATCCCGCACTGCCACTCTCCCCCTTCACTCTCTCCTCCTTGCTCTTCTGCGACTGATCATGTTGCACATTATGTTTCTCCGTCGGAGCATCCGTGCCTGCGTTTTCGGACGCGGGACGGCCGGTCCAGGGTGCATGATAGGCGGTGCTGGTGGAGTAGGAGCGGCGGCGTTGGAGAGGAGAGGCGGCTTGTTGGACGGAGGGCGCTTGGGTGCGAGAAGTGGTGGGGGTGTGGCGGAAGAATTGGAGGTGGAGACGAGGGTTGGGGGTTAGGTGACGGATGCGCGAGGCGGGGGAGGTGGAGAGCGCGGGGGACATGGTGGTGATTGTGGTTGAGGGAGTTGGAAATTAGAATTATAGATTGATTGATTGATTGATTGATTTGTATTAATAAGTATTGCAAGTATGAACCAGCCAAATATGTGAATTTCTTAGTCTCGAGAATGTCGAAGGAAAACGTGAAGGGAATACTCGAAAGGAAGACACGAAGAGAAAAAGAAAATCCCAGATGCTCAGAATGCAATTGTGCGAGAAAGCATATAGATAATCTACCTAGCGAGAAGAAAAAGGCTATTACATAGCTTCCAGAGCTTAGATCAATAGTTCACTATGAAACTTTCTCCTTCCTTAGCTAATCGATCAATTCTGCATTAGCGTTTACTTGGCAGACGGTAATTGTATTGGATTGGACTTGATGGGTTGATCAACTCAATCGATGTCGTCACAACTCTTTTATCGAGATCTAGAATGCGGGGTATGTGTTGTGGAAATGTTCGCCTCCCCTTTACCGGATGAACTGCTGTATGACGATTGTGGGTAGATAGATGATTGGTCAATTCGTGTTTGTGCTATTTGAATGCCTTAGAATCGGAGAATACCTGCCTAAGTATGTAAGAAATATCACAATTTTTAAGCGATCGTTTTCTAGTATGTACACTTATTAGAGCTGAGAGTTTAAGCTAATATGTGCTGTTTCTTGATTGTGCTGGAAAATGTCTTGGAAAGATAGACAAGATCAATCGGTGTTAACCTATTCGCTTGTTGCAGAGATATTTACTGCTAAGGGAAATAAATCTGTGGGGGATATAGGTAATCTCATGACAACAATAGTTTGGCACAAATTCAATACCTGACCGAAAGAACATATTTGATCTATGTCTATAGCACATAACTCAAGTAAATCTCGAATATATTCAATCTTGAATAGGACCTCATGAACGCCATTTGCTATGCTAAATCCTTCTTCCGAAAACGCCAGGCCCGTAGCATCACAAATACATTTTGAAATGAAGATTGTAAGCTTCTCATGCTCTACCGACTCTGAAGGAGAGGATCTGATAGCTGTTAGTAAAGTTTCATCCAGCATGAAAGGGAATTATACGCACATCATTATGACCAACAGAAACAATAGCATCTTCTGAAACTCTTACTCCACCAGCTCCTTCAACATAAGCCAAAGGAGCATCCCCCATCACCTTTCTCGCACACTCCGCAACTGTAGTATTTTTCTTCACCAATACACAATCCCTGAATACCTTCTCACTTCCAGATCCACCACTTCCTGCTATTAAACTTCCTACGTTCCTTACAGGAAACACTGGTACTAAACCTAGTAATTCTGCTGCTCGAGAAAGTACTTGTACTACTCCCGTACTTCCAAATCTGTAAAGAACCATATCCTTCAGATTCTCAATTCTGTTTTTGAGCTTTTCATCCAATTCTTTCAGACCTCCTCCAGTTTCATCGCCATCAGCCATTAAATCCTCCCTCGTGTCCACGAACTCACTTCCTTCCGTATACTTCACAAAGCCCTGTTTGGCCAATCTCCTCAAGAAAACCTCCGAAACAGCACTGCATAGCACGATACTCTTTGGGTCCTGCATCTTTGCGATCTTGCTTATGTTCTTATCCGCATCCGCATGGTCAATCTTATTGAGCGCAATGACCGTTGGGAATTTCTCATCCGTAAAAGCATTCACCACCAAGTCAATTGTTTCATCAGACCAATGTTCCAAAGGCTCCTTTAACGCCAATTTATCCAGCGTCCGCGCAACCACCGCACTTGTACTTCCATATCCAGAAAATTGTCCCTGTAATGTCTCAACAGCTGTAGCTTTCACAGCTACGTGTCTCCGTTTTATCGATCCCCATTTTTGCATCAGATTTCCTCGAATCCATGCTACTATTTCTGAACGTAACCACACAATGTCATAACTAGGATCATAGCCTCTTGTTGCTTTTCCTTCCGCGTCAGTTGTACCACTTACGTCTACGACATGAATGAGTGCATCTGCATGACGTAAATCGTCAAGAAACTTATTTCCGAGACCTTTTCCTTCGTGTGCGCCAGGGACGAGACCAGCTACATCGAGAAGTTCGATAGGAACAGAGCGGCGACCATCGATGCAGGAGCCGTAGTTAGGTTTGCAACGTGATTGAAGATTATAGCGAGCGCAGGCGCAGTCTATTTGGAGATATCCGATTGCGCGTTGAGGGTCGATGGTTGTGAATCTGGAAGTGGCTCAGTATTTTGTCTCTCTCTCTCTCTCTGATCTTGTGCGATTGCTCCAGTTTCTTGTACGGGACGGTGGGTATTTGCGCATATAGTTAATAGAGTGAGTGCTTACGGAAAATTGCCTGTATGAGAGAAGATGTAAGCAAATGGAGGGGTAATTTCGGGTCGGATGAAATGATATGGGGGATATCTACGTACCAACTTTGGAGGTAGCATCTGTAAGACTGTTAAGTGTTGTACTTTTCCCTGAAGAGGGTTTGCCTACGAGGCCGATGAGAGGATCTCGTGGCATATCGTGTGGTGGTTATGAGATGGGTTGAAGAGGATGTTCTTTGGACGTGCATAAACATAAAATTTGTGTATGGATGCGCGGAGCATGGTGGGGTTGATACCTGAGGCATGATGAAAAGGTCGTCGTCACAAGGGAGCTCTCGGATTTTATATAATTATCTACAATTGTTTCTTGTCATTGAGTTGTGTACTAGAAAATTCTCATCGAAACTTCTAACAAAGTTTTACAGACTCGGGTATTTTCCCCTCTCGGGTTCAGAGCCTGTTCAGTCCAGGCTATGGACAAACCAAATATCATATTGCGATTTTGAAAGTTAGATGTTTTTCAAGTACCAGAGTCCAACTAGAGGCCGGATGAACATCTCTGAAATCCAAGCCTTCATGGCCAATGACAACGAGATCCATTGCATTAGTATCGCCCGAGGATGAGATTAGGAATAGAAGAATGCTCATCGGGTATACCAGATTACCATGTTCACTTGATAGATTGATATCTCCAGACCATATATTCATCCAAGACCCAGCATAGGCAATGATGTGTGCTAAGGTTCCAGGTTATACCCTTTCAGCCCCAACTTGATACATGATACATAACAGATGTCTCATGCGAAACTGTAGGAGCTATCTTCTTCACTTGAATGTGCAGTACAATTGGGTTAGTCATAAGCTTCTGAACGCACTCGAGCATAAGCTAAACGGTCGAGATCTTTCTAGAACAGTGTGTAACGAGATGCTCTTAGGGGTTACTTCGACTACGTGTAAGTACAGTCAAGCTACTCGTACAATGAAATGTGAATCAATGTATCTTCTAAGTTCTCATAACTCACGAACCTATTATGTACGATCTTTCGTACTGATACCGTGACACCGTTTGTGCTAATACTCAGCCACATAGCAGATCACATAGACCAAGCTTTTTAAATGCAGGATCTAGAGTCTAGACATCGCTTTGACTCGTGTAGCCTTATACAGCAATACGCGTTTACCCAAGAATTACTAGGGTACTTTCTTTGCAGTAGACAACCCAACCTCGTCATTTCATAGTGGCTTGGAATTTGGAAAACTTCGGGATTCGGAACATCGAGACAATCAATTGGAAGAATCGATGAATCACAAGATGAAGTTGACAGCCAAGAATTCCGAATCTTCCATGAACATACGAAGGTTGGAAGGGTACCCTTCCAATCTTCGTATCCTTTGCCATGTATGCGGCTTAGCAAAGTGTCGATTAGAGAGAGAGAGACGAATAAGAGACTGAATTTACAATCACATGAGGTTATTCCCCGAACCGCCACACCTGAGCCACAGAGCCACACCTGAAGGTCCCCGCCGCAGAGAAAGAAACCAATCGGGATGCATGCGGCACTGAGAAAAGTCAATTTCCGACACTCCCGGCAACTACCATGATGGATGCTACTTCACATATTGCACTCGTTGATTTTTATTGTTGAATCGTCGCAAAGCGCACGAGAACCATACAAAGTCGGAGAATGTATTTGTTCAACACAAGAATTTTAATATCATGCAGGTTCCTAGATGTGCATTTATCATGCTTCAGATTTAATTATTTCCATAGGTAAGATTGGCTGACGGGTGTTTTAATTTCCCTTGGAAGATGAAAACCCATGATGGCTGAAGCAAGTGAAGCAAGTGAAGCAAGTGAAGGGAGAAATGAAAAAGATATTATGACGTAATGTGGTTTAACAATTGACTGGTCAGTGGTCACAGTGGTTGGTCTTGCAAATGGAACTTCTTGGTTGGGCCACACTTCACCACAATTCAAAGGGATCTAATCTATTTTCAGCCATCATAGTGCCAACTCTTTTCTTGCTGGTTAATAATAAAAGGTGAAATAAGGTAAATTAGTGACGTTGTACTTCCGACTCAAGCAAAATCGGGAAATCGTACCATTCAAGTTCCACAAGTCCAAAGCCCAAAGTTCTTCTCACTGCTCATACATAAAGGTCCACTTTCCCTTTGGTTAGCTACTTTGACTCTTGCAAACATACATTCCAATCTTCTCTACATTACATCGAACATCGAACATCGAAGGTCAAGACAAAGAATAAGAACTCTTCGTTTTCCAAGACATCCATCCATCCATCAATCAACCAACAACACACATCAAATCAACCTTCTACCAATTAAATCCAACATCATGCCTTTCACAGCAAGGTAAGATTCATTCTCATCCCAATCCCTTTAGACTTTGTCGCACGGCAGTCTACTCAATCAAGCCAACGAGTATCGATTACTGACATTTCACAATAGCGATATCTGCAAGATTATTCTCGCCGTCATCTTACCACCTCTTGGTGTATTCCTTGAGAGAGGCTGCGGTGCCGATTTGCTCATCAACAGTAAGACTATCCATATATTACTACTTGCAAACGATAAAAATACTAACATGCTTCACAGTCCTTCTCACCATCCTTGGATATATCCCCGGTATCATCCACGCTCTGTACATCATTCTGAAGTATTAGGCTTCATGTGATAACGACTTTTCTCAAACTCAAAAATAAACGATATACCGTACTCGACTTCGATCATACGATACCTCAATCATCTTCCTACCTCTTCACGTCTTCTCGAAATCAGGCCAATACGGTTCATGCTCAGACATATTAATGAATAATCAACCTCTTGGCATCGGAAGAGTCGGCTGCTGAATACTTCTCGGCTTGAAATTATGATGGCTCGGGAGTTAGACATAAACATGCATGGGCATGGGTCATTTGGGACGATGATGATTTTCTGATTCTATACTTTTTCTTGCGCATTTCATACACGGGTTTTTTATGGAATGGTTCTTTTCGTTGGGTTTTTTTGGCAGCATGTCTACGGACTTGCGGTGCAATATGGGTCTTTAGGGGGGAATTGTACAGAGGAATGGGTGGATGGATAATATAATGAATGATTACAATCCTATTACAATTACAATTACTTTTTAGAACATGCAAACGTTTAGGAATATGCACGTCGTGATTATTGCTGTGTTGTCAACTTTTCAATACAATCATGTACCCGTTGACCGATTGAGGCATACTAAGGCCGATTGAATGTTTTATATTACTCTCACCGACATGAAAAATGCAGTAGCCAAGCCGTTGTAGAAATTTGAAGCTTCCCACTCTTGTAGAGATCGACTTTGTGGATACTTACTCGATACCTAGCTGGCCTAGCTGGTTCTTCATGATGAACAATAATAAATGCCGAGCCTGAGTAAACTATTGAAGCTTGCGTTCCCCACTTTCAGCCCTTTGAAATAGATGCCTTTTTACTAAGGCAAAAACACCACCAGAGTTAGCTCTATATTACATAATCGATAAGCGACTCAAACTCTTGGCGGCCCACACAGAAAATTTCAGTTTTTCGAACCTGCTACTTCAATCTTCATCAACATTCAACTCGGCGTAGGATAACCATTTCTTTGCGACCTCACGAAAATCAATCAAAATGCCTGCCAAAGTACGTCCATGAATAAGAACCGCTTTGCTGTTGGCCCGCTCTATCGCAGAGTTATGGCGTGATACAGTAGGCTAACTTATTTTCTTTCAAATAGGCCGGAAACAAGAAGGGACCAGTCGTCAAGCGCAAGTTCGTTATCGACTGCAAGCAACCTGCCAACGACAAGATCTTCGATACCGCTGCCTTCGAGAAGTTCCTTCAAGACAACCTTAAGGTCGATGGATTGAAGAGCAACTTGGGCGACAAGGTCACCATCGCCAAGGAGGGAGAGAGCATCAAGATCGAGACCTCTGTCAACTCTGGTCACTACCTCAAGTACTTGTAAGTGTTTTTTCCCATGAAGTTTTACTTCGTATCTCTATTGGGCCGGGAATATATGCTAATTCGCGGCGATAATAGGACCAAGAAGTTCCTCAAGAAGAACCAATTGAGAGATTGGCTCCGTGTTGTTTCCACCTCCAAGGGCGTTTACGAATTGAGATTCTTCAACGTCGTTGGTGATGATGCTGAGGAGGATGATGAATAGATGGTTACATATAACATCTAGGATTGATAAATGATACCCATGATGGACTGGACTACGGGCTAGAAGATCGTGAGGAGGGTTGGGATCTAGCAGTGGTAGAAATAATCAATGCTATATTACTGCTCTCTCAATTTTCTGGACTTTGGAAATTGATGTGTGACTGACGTTCTCAATGTTGCTATTCAATTTTGGTGGATTTACATGCGCAGCTTTGGATTTATCGCAAAATTAAGGTCTACAGTGGGGAAGTGTTTTCTTCCTCGCAATACACCTTTCAAAATGCCCCTTTATTCCATGGAAAGTTCCAGTGTATAGTACATGAAGAAGTAAAAATGCGACACAACTCAAATGACATACACGAAGATGCCTTTCTAGCCGTTGGGAAGTTTTTCCTCATTAAGCAACAAGGAAGGAAGCCATGCCCTCTAAGTCAACTTCATACCTATCGAATATTCTTATGCCCCATAAAGCGCTTGCGCTAGAGACGGTCAGTCCTTGTTCATTGCACAGCCTCCCGCAGTGAAACTCCTATCCATCCAGTTCTGCTTCCACTACAATCAAATGAACTACTAGTCGTGCCGTCTGTGAAAAGTCTAGGAGCCGTATTGTTGGAGACGCTTTGATGATGGTTGAGGAATACGGTGTGGTATGTTTGACGTCAACTTTTGGTTTTTCTTCTCCCTCATCCGGGAACTTCACTCGTTCGTGATGGTTAACAGAGTTTGTATTATTTAAAAGCAACAGATTTTCCTAGACTACCACAAAAACCCATGTTCCATAGTTCTGTTCAGTGCATATGCACGGTCAAAGTCACTCAAGCATCAACGATGATTCCCGTGCCCGTTACATAACTTGCAGAAGGGCTACATAAGAAAACAATCACATCTGCGATCTCTTCTGGCTCAACCATTCTTCTCAAAGGTACTATGGCTTCCACCATCTGCATCACGGTTGGGTTTCTTCTGCACTCCTCTTCAACCATAGGAGTACGAACCGAAGTGGGACACACGGCATTGACGCGAATTCCATCTGCAGCGTGGTCAAGTGCTGAAGACAAAGTCAGTTTCCACATAAAGTACCCGATATTATTGATATGCAACAAGTCAACTCACCAGCCACCTTCCTGAGTCCCATCACCGCATGTTTGGACACAGTATATGCCATCTTTGCCGGCAACCCCGCATATGAATTTGCAGAGCCCACGTTTAAAATGACCCCGCGTCCAATATCTCGCTCGCCGCTTCGGCTCGTAATCTTGCGAGTTTCTTGCGCGAGCATGGCGTTGATTTCGGCGCGCGCACATAGCATTAGGCCTTTGGTGTTGACACTCATTACTTTATCGAAGTCTTCGATTGATGCTTCTGCGAATGGTTCGTTGGAGAGATGATCGATCTTGTAGTTTGGAAGTCGTTAGTTCATATATGTATGTGTGGGCTTCTCCGTTTCCACACTGCATGATATCAAGGAAGTAGCAGAAAAAGAGAAGAAAATAAGATCTTCGTACCCCGGCCCCATTAATAGCATAATCAATGCGTCCAAACTCTTTCACTGTAACATCAATCATCTTCTGCACACTCTCCGCATCTGCAACATCGACCCCGATAATCAAAGCTCGAAAATCTGGATGCGTTGCATATTTTCTGGCGGTCTCGGCAGCTTTTTGGGCGTTTTCTTCATTTATGTCTGCGAGAGCTATAGCGCGGGCTCCTGCTTCGGCAAAGGAGTATACGGCTTATTGACCTATTCCTCCGCCAGCCTGTTGAATGGGTTAGCTTGGTAATTATGATTGATATTCGTAATAATGAGAAGATGAGATGAGGAGATGAGAAAGTCGCTCACTCCGGTAATGAGAACTACGCCGTCGATTGAATTTTTCGCCATAGTAGAAAATTTGAAAATTTGGATTGAGAAAGGTGGGAAGTGTTTCTGCCTTTAACAATGAAGAATAGAATGGGACGACGTCTGAGAAGCACCGAGATATATCACCGCTGAAGTCCTGAATCAAGTTTACAAGTTGGGACCGTGCCGCTCGTCAGATGTAAAGCTGGCTCATCTCACACCGGATGGATATCCCGGAATGACATGGCGATCGTGTTATGCATGGGACTAGTGAACTTTGCGGAGATACCTGCGCTTATGTGGCGTGGAGTGGCGGGTGTGCATTGAATGGGGAGTTTGGAGATGAATTTCTGTGGTTGTGAGGCGCGGCTGGGGTTGCGCTTTGGTGTTTTGGGTGGAAATATTTGGGGTCGGGTGAAATTAGTTGGGTGTGTGGTTGATGGTTATAGTGTTGCTGCCTCGTTGAGTTGTTGACTAATGATTTTTGGTTTGCAAGGTTTTTTCGAAGAGGTATTGATGCAGAATGCGTTAATGGTCAAGGTCAAAATGGAGAGGCAGTATTTGGATCAATGTTTGATATACCTCAGATGGTTAGTTTTATAATATGGTGACAGCTCTATTCATATCTAAAACTGTGCTCTGAAACCCTCAGATGCGCGCGCTACACAAAGTTCCAGTCTCACTCATGGTTACAGTGTCAATGATGAGTATATTCCTTGCAGAATTTCCTTCTTCGCCGGGAAAACAATGCGTTTTGTGAGAAGGCTCTTCATTCATGTTCAATACCCATGTCGATTCGTGGTGCGATGATTATAAGCGCGATTCGAGAAGCTGGGGCATTAGATACCTGACAAATGGTCTAGGGAGATTTCTCCACCGAATTGAAGAACTCGAAGTTAGGTCCACGTCAGGATATGCGAGATCTAGCTGGTAGATGGAATTTTCAGATTTTAGTGGCCGAAGAATCTGAAACTTCGATATGCCCATCAGATAAAGCACGGGATTTGTTAGAAACCACTCTGAAATGCGCTCGCTAGTTGAGGCGCGGATGCAATCGATCTGGTTCTGATGGATAAAGGATGGAAAGTTTCATATGTTATTCCTCAATGCGAACTCAATCTTTTCTCTCCCTTCGTGAAGCTATTTTAATGATCAAGCTTGGTATCCCTTGACGCTTTACCCTTTCACCCGCTCGTTTAATTGTGTAACGTGTATTCATAATTGGTGATGAAAGAATATAGTAGAGAGACGTATCCATCTATGCCTGAACACAGGAAATAGGCTTGGCTATATAGTATTGAGTAGCTTCGAGTCTCTGCTGCTTTGCTATCTTGAAAACGGGGGGTTCGGACTGGAATTTAAAGTTTTGTGTTGAGATCTGCTGTTCGTTCATCGAAATTGTTATGAGAAACTACTATCAGGCTCTCAATGGTCAAGGAAAATCTTGCTATTACATCAAAACAATATCAAAGATAGTTTCCTGCGGAAAGCTCAGATGACTGGAATAGTTAGTTGTGTTGCGTATATACGTACCTAGGTAGTCAACATTATTTAAAGTGATATATTGAGGGCTAAAAATAATTGAGATGAACTCAAACTTAGAGAACTAGTTGGGATGATAATGTCTGTTCTCATTGGATCCCTTGAATACTCTACTAGCTGTTCATACATATGTAATATAGACGCCGCGAAGCCAGTAATGCGGCGACGGTTGACCTCACCAAACTAAGAAATCAAATTCGATACTCTAGTAACTCACGCATAGTACTAGGTATCATAAATCCAACAATTGCGCTTCATCTCAAAAAGTGGATCCAAAACAAGTGAATAGAACGCTCATCGCATTGCGTACCAAAAAAAATCTCAAGATCAAAAATGAATCAATCCCAAACCAAAACCATCAACTCTCCAACTACACCACCCCATCACTCACCTTCCACTTCATATACTCTCCTGCCCTTCAGTCTTCAACACAATGTGTCCAACCGGTCTTTATGGCCGAGTTGGCAGGAAAGCATAACGTACTGGCGAGTCCGAGAATGTAGGACGGACCTTTGCGGGCCTTCACACAGGTATACTGAGGAAACTGTAACAGCCTACGGGTGAGACCACGGCGCCTCGGGGGAACTTGATCGCTATGATTGCCTTTTTGCCATTTTGTTCTTTGGATGGGAGAGAGGTGTGGCGCGGCTCTGAAGGATAGGTCCCTAGGGATTGATGAATAGAGGAAGTGAATTGGAATCATTGTTTTCGAGGCTTTGAGATGGATTATTTTGACGCCGATAGCTTGATTGCGCTCTTGCCCAATTGCGTACCAAATCATCAAGTCTTCCACACGAGTTAATTACAGAGCGACGAAGCCTTTCATCTGAAAATCCACTCGACGTTTTTATTTTATTGTTTCGAACCAGATATTCTTCTTACATCAAACTTGCACTCACCTTACATAGGGGATTCAGGCAATATGAGTAAAAGATAAATCGTATAGGGAACAAAGAGGAAAGAGGCGGTTGCATGCTAGGTAGATATTCGGCAGTGGTTTGCGCGCGCTCGCGCGGTAAATAGAAAGCGCTTCTTGGTGTTTAAGTGGGGCTCAAGATCACACTGTATGATTTGTGGTAGAGGTTTCATCGACGGTCCAAACACTTTTGAGATTTTTGCAAGCTTAAATGAAACTGAACTGGCTACCTACCTACTTGATGATACCCTCATAACTTATTATCGCACCGTGGATCTAGGTCGCTATTTAACGAAAGATTATCTCACTCGTTGCCGCCTTGAATTCCGCTTTTCATCAACTGATCAGATTGCCATGGCTGATAATACTCATGTTGTTGAAATTCATCAATATGAAGAAGTAGACGATTATACGATGAATCAAGTATTGAGTTATTAGTTCGAGGCTTTGGACCTCGTTTCGAAATACAATACCTACCGAGAAATCTCACGGCATCATCCTATCAGTTGGCACAATACGAAATGTCGTGGAGAATCTTGGCACCAGGAAATATGGCATGTAGTAATTGGGATTTTATGAATGCGATAGAGGATGCTAATAAACTCAAAGAACCATTCTGAGCTCTCGTGGATTCTCTATCGATCAAACAAGTCACACCGATACCGTCAAATTGTACCGCTCGCGATTACCTACAGGCGACAGTATATGTCCTTGAAGCCAAGTGTGATGAAGATATTGCCCTGTTGCCACTCTTGAAGGACTATTTCTCCAACAAGCCGTTTCTCCTCCCGATCCACCTCTAAAGCTCATGGGTGATTGGCTGCTCGATATTTTCAATCACTTTACCCCGTCTCATCTCATCCCTACTTCCTCCGAATTAGATCAACACCCGTGCTTGAAAGACCCGTCTATTGTCCGCAAAAACACAGGTACGAAAGGCTGTTTCGGTATTTTAACTCCGAGAGTAGTGCCAGGTAAGGACTGGACACACAAACGAATAATGAATGCTTTCGATGCGGGGAAACTTCCTACGACAATGCCAATTTGTTGTATTAAAGGCATAATTGTGGTCGACATCGAAGAGGTTCTGGAGAACTGCAAGACGGTATCAGAAATCGAATTGAATGAAAAATGGGGATATAATCAAGATGATGCTACCGATATCACAAATCCAAAGTATATGGCGGGGTTTGTTCTCTCTTACATTGAAAAAAAGGGGACGCTTTTCAATATCGCACCATGGAATGATTGCTCAAACGAGTTACGGCATCGCTGGGCATATGAGTTAAAGGATCTTGTACATCAAATACATACAGCGGATTTGATATGGGGTGATGCAAAACCGCAGAATATCTTGGTTGATATGAACGACCGTCTATGGCTCATCGATTTTGACGGCGGTTATACACCAAGTTGGGCGGAAAAGTAAAATGAGGAGACACGAGTGGGAGATTGGCAAGGGGCTCAGACAATCAAGGAGTGGTTGTTATAATGTGAAGAGAGGTCGTTGAAACGTTTTGTCCATGTCAATTGATCTCTTTGATGACTTCGTTTCAGGGGAAGATGTAGTAAGTCTTGAATTCGAACGTGTTGACCTTTTCATTTGTGCACAGTAACTATCAACGGTTGATCCAACTGTAGCACTCCAAATGCCAATAAGTCCGTCTGCGAATATGCGCTGGTTATTGATAAAGGGTAGGTAGGTAAGAGAGAAGATCTGTATTTTGGGGGAGGAGGGGGTTGATCAGTTTTAGCTAACGAAGAGTGAATAGATAATCCTCATACACTTGTTTTGATTGATAGTGAATTTGAATATCGCTTTAAACCTCACTTTTGAACTTCACTTTTGAACTTCACTTTTGAACTTCACTTTCAACTAGCGCAATCCTCCTAATAAAAACCCTTCCGCCTTGGTTTCTTGTTACAAACTTTCTTCCCCTCTACACAAACAAACACCAATTCAAAATTCAACTGATTGTGGTGTGTACATATAATTCATACATGTTTTATTAACTCGAGATCGAATAAGAAGCTCTAGAACACTTGAACTCTTGTTCCTTTCATTCAAAACTCGAAACGGAAAATTGGATCTCTCAAAACCTCTTCCTTTACCCTCATATCAAGCTTCAAGGCGGAAAAAGGCGCAACGGGTCGTCCAAAGAGCTCTCCCTCACTCTTTTGTCTCTGTATCGAGGTTCTACAATTCAAAAGTTTCTTCTAGTTTCCAAGCACGTTAAACAAATAGTAAGTAGCTCTTGTATTTCTTGAGATATCACAGACACTCTATTGCTAGCGCTACGCTTTCTTGAGTGTATATGAATCCAGGACATTCAGTTCTCTTCTCACATGTTACTTTTTCACTGAATACTAATTTATAAAGATCCGATACAATGAACGCCTCACCATTATTCGGACAACACCAAAGCTTATGGACAGTCTTCCTTTTACGAACGGCGATCGACAAACTGGCCAGAAAGGACTACAACATCGCTCGAGCCAGACCAGGAGAAAGTAAGCAATGCCTCTACTTTCGACTCGAAGCTCTGCAACGAGAACTTACGCAAGAACAACTTGCTTCTATAATTGCAGAATTCCGGGCCTGCCAGTATGGACCTGCAGATATGGATTGTGCCCCGCAGCAAGAATGCAATCCGCAGGACCAGCAGCAACAACCCCCACCACAAAATGCGGAGATTGGTGCGAGGAATGATGAGGCACAGGATGATGATTCGAGAGACCGCATGTTAAGGCTGGAACTGATGTTTGGAGATTTTCAAGAGCACGCCTTGATGCAGGAAACACAAATCGAGTACCTTGTGAATCGCAACACAGAGTTACAAGCACAATACAATGAGTCGCAGAATCTCGTCACAGAACTGAGAATGCAAAGCGATAACTCCGAGACTCGTATCACAGCGCTAGAAGCGAATGCTACTCGCCAAAACGCTCGTATCGCTAGGGCAGCAATGGGCCAACGTAGGGTTCGGTCCATTAGGGAAAGAGCTCGTCTAAGAAGAATAGGTCGAAGACTTAGACGACAGACCCAACGGTTGTTGGATGCAGCGCAAGATGTACACGGCTTGGCTGATGGATGGAGATGGATTTGATCACATGATCACACGATAATATAACAGATGATAGGAGCGGTGAGGATGGGTTATAACTGGGTGAAAAAGAAGTATCACGTGGAAAGAGTGAAGCATTGGCGAGTTTATCAATCGCGAGATGCAAAGGTCAAGAAAGTGTCGATACCAGAAGGAGAGTATCCATCATACAATGGATGAATCGGTCGTGCGATGATTCCGTGGGGATTCATATCAATGAGTTAGCTCATTAATTAGTTTAGCGTCTAATCGCAATCAAAACTGCTTTTATCGATAATTGAAATCCCATAGCGCGTATAAAAGCGAGGTATTAAGTGTTATGTAACATAGTGTATTTTATTGTATTATATTGTATAGTTATTTTTATCATTATGGTATATTGAGAAATGATATTAGATAAAATTCATATCTAAGTAGGTATATATATGCAAATGTCAAACAAGAAAGATCTCCTTATACCCTCCCCAAAAGATAACCAGCTTTTTCTCAGGAGTTGTTCTATTATCAAATCATCGTTTCTGTAATTACCGAAGACAGGTTCTAGATAGGATATCCGTGTATCACGTGCCCGTATAGCTAGGCACCACTTTAAATTTTGCGCTTCTGATCTGACCACGTGATGATAAAGCGGCAACGACATATAAAAACCTTTTTGGTTTTTATATGTCGTTGCCGCTTTATCATTCTTATACCGAAGTTTATCCATATCAACAATATCGAAACCAAATACTGGTTCTGAAGCATGCGAAAAGAACAAAAGAACAGAAAACACTCACACACCATGCACTTGAACATTGTGAGAATATCTCCATCTCCCGATATACCTTGATAATTGCTACCCCTAATATAAAATAGACGCGCAAACAGAAGACTCTACAGCGAGTCAAAAAGCTGCGACTTAGGATTTTGGGAGTGCAAAAACACCGTATGTGATATGGAGATGTCTAGATATGATAATAAAATAACTTTGCAGTATTTGACCAGAATAGCGATAGGCAATTTGCTGAAAAGTGCTTTACGAATTCAGACAATGGGGTTGAGAAAAGTAGGGACGGAGTTCTCATCGAATAGAGATTGGGAGAGAGTAGAGACGTCTGCCATGA
Source organism: Botrytis galanthina (assembly GCA_004916875.1). NCBI lineage: Eukaryota > Fungi > Ascomycota > Leotiomycetes > Helotiales > Sclerotiniaceae > Botrytis > Botrytis galanthina. The sequence goes on from PQXL01000184.1 coordinate 41,677, forward strand.
AACACAAGTCGCAACTGAACGATCAAATTGAATGGGAGAACTCAATTGGATTTTATCCAGAATGTCATCGCTGCATGAATTCCGCAGCTGAGGTGCAACTAATGGAGTGAGCCACAAATGAGCATACATAAACTAAAGCATACGAGACACCCCCCTTTTTCATTTAGAGGTAGGTAGGTAAACAAGCGAGTGAAGTTGAAATACCCTTAGTTGAATAGGGGATACGGCTTCATGGACTTGCAGTCTCTAGAAGTAAGCAAATGTGTGAAACAAGCAAACTATGCAAAATTCAACGCCGACTTTCAATGCTATCCAGAAGAATTGTATAAAATAGTAGAGCAACAAAATAAAAACGATAATACATCTCTCATTCCCTGTCTGAAGATATCAAAACAAACACGGTTCCACTAGCCAAGTCTTCTCACCCGGCAGATCCGCACGCATTCTATCCTGCTACCAAAAGCCAAAAACTAATCTATCCAAGCCGATTCTCGTTTCTCCGGTTGAAAAGTACCCAAGGATATCACTTCCCATCAGATCTATCGACTCAACATCTAAACCCCCATTACAAAGCGCAGCAAACCCGGGCTCTCACTCCCCTTCCCCTTCCCCTTCCATACCCGAACCCACCCATCTACAACTTCGCCTTCACACCTCCCTGCGCCTTCTTCAAAATCGGTTCCATCTTCGTCGCCTTCATCACATCTCCCTTAACCTTCAATTTCCCCCCCATAAAAAGTCTCTGAGCATTCGCCTTTCCCGCGACCAATTTTCCGAAATCCTCATCACTCAGACTCAGCGTCACTGTGGGTTTTTCTCCAAGTCCTGTTCCGACTTTGCCTTCCTTCTTCAAATCGATGTGCCAATCGGCTGTTTCGCCCGCTTTGTTCTTGAGCGTGAAAGCGAAGACGGCGTTGCCTTGTTTGATGGCGTCGGCGCGGTCGGTGGGGGATGATTCGAGGGAGGAGGAGATGGCGTCGAAGGCTACGGAGGAGGGGAATGCGTCTGCGGATTGGTGGGTTAGTAAAAGGACAGTGTGGAATGGTAAGGTCCGGAAATGGAGGAGCTTACCGTTCTTGAGAGACATGATTGTAATTGCTGTATTGATAGAATAGTCTTGCTTTAGTTTTGACTTATTTCAACTATACGATGTGATATGTATCAATCGATAACTTCAACAGATTTGCAGATTCGCCGAGTGGTAAATGATATAATTGTATTCAACAGATTCAGGTACGGGAGTAAGATACTTAAATGAAGTCCGCAAGCAGTAACGGTTGTTCACGAGTCGCAGGGTCGCATCCACACTAGCATGTGATAATGACCGAGGTCCGGTGAGTAACGCTAGTCTTGTTTCGGTAAAATCCGGGGAAGCTCATGACATGCGCAATATTCACGAGGAAATTTATGATTTGAGATACCAGTTGGGATTGTGGGGAAGGGAATTGGACTATTTAGGAAAGTAGAAACGTTTATTAGTGTCATAGACTTTTCGTGGGTAATATATATAGGGCCGAGGTGCATGTATCATTCATGTTAGAGAATTGAGCCATTAGACATTTCAAGGAACACATTACATTTTAGCGAGCCTGGTTTGAATTTTAGTTTGATGTTTATGTTTTCTATCTAGTTTCTAAGTACCAATCTATCAAAGTTGAAACAAGCGTAGAAGTGCATGTAGCTCCGAACTAAGTGCACCAAAGGACATGAGTACGCCAAGTAGTAACGAACGTAGCTATCGATCGTCAACGCCTTAACAACCACCAATCGCCAACGCCTTAACAACCACCAATTCTTGCCCAGACCACGCCAGCCCATTCATAGGATCAAATTATAAATCTCGCTCCTCCCAGTATTGAACGCCAATCTCACACTCATATGGGTATTCTCGAGACACAACACAGCATAACCTCTCCCATAACCCATAATAAGACTAACAAGACGCCAAGGGAATTTAAAAAAGACGAATGTTTAAGAATAGTGCATGAGCTGAAGTATGTAATCTTCACAATGTGGCAATGACTCGTGCAGGTACTGCGTGTTTCCGTTCATTCCAAGATCACTAGTGGATAGTTCGTCACCGGAACTATGACTCTCCCCACTAAAACTTAATACACTCTGTGCAGGTCCGGGATTTGTCAAGGGATCGTGAACATTTGCAGGAATCATATCTTCCCAAAAGTTAGTTGAAGACCAATCCTCATAACTCGAATTTGAAGGAGCACTTTGAATCGTCTCCGTCAGACTAGGCGGTGGTCCACCATAGATAGCACTATGTATGTTGCTTTCGCCACTTTCCAAGGAAGCGAGTATAGCCCATTCGTTTTGTTGGTGATCAATCTTGTTGTACATTAGGTGAGAGCTGTGAGGACTTGATACTGGTGGAGCAGTGCGCGAAATTGTCGGCGAAGATTGTTGTGAAGTAATTGGCGTATTGCTCAAGGATAAATAATCCAGATTCGGTGGTTTTGGAACTGTATTATATCGAGGCTTTGATAGTTGGGAGAGGGAGCTGCGATTTTCGCGCTTGGTCATCCGAGAATCGGTCCTTGTTCCGTCATAGGATGACCGAGCCGATGTCTGGTTTTGTGAAGTGTGATTGAATAAATTTGGTAATGTAGCTCGTCGAATCTTCTCTTGTTGTGCTAATATGTCATTCTCGCTCATACTAGCACTAATATGCGTATATGGATGTTGTTGTTGGTTATTTTTTCTTGGAAAGACGGAGGAGGATGGTGTTGGCTTTGAAACTTTTGGGGCAGACATAGCCGAAGAAGTGCGTAATAGTGCCGACTTAGTTCTATAGTCTGGACTTTGACTGTCCAAAGTAATCAGAGACGACGCTAGTCTCTTGAAGTCGGTTGCACCAGGAGCATTGGCCTTTTCTAGGAATCTGATAACGGTTTTGACGAGTCGTTGACTTTCTTGCATCAACTTACCTTCCTGTTTAATATCGAGACCTTGATACAGGAGGCTTAGGCCACACAATGTAAGCATTGCGTTTTTATTTATGCAGAATGAGAAAGTCATATTTCTTTCTTCAAGGAGCTGTGTGATTTGTATGAGATGTTTGCTGGAATCAGCCAAGGCAATGACAGATGGTGAAGTTTTAGATCCCAGGGAGGAACCAATAGCAGGGCGGTGAATCAATGAACGAATATAGTAAAACGCTAGAGACTATGATTTGGTTAGTTCAAAACCAAAATCCACCCGCCGTTTTTTGACTTACCAATAAAGCTGATCGACTGCCTGTAATATCTGTTGACGGTTTATCTTGAACGAATGTAAGCTTCAGATGAGTTGGTAAATTATCAGACCATTCGTTCAATTCGGCCACCAGAGAAAAAAGTGTCTGCAACGATAATTCGTGAGTTGCAGCTGAGGGATAAATTTGCTCCAAGACTTTAGACAGGATGCGTGAGCATCGGAATAGAGCAAGAGCACTAGAGATTCTGGTAGACTCCCCTGGAAGCATGGGTTGATATCCTTTCTCATTCATATGTTCATCATCTATATCCGAGGGATACTCTGCGTGAATATCGTCTTCCCTCAACAATTTAGGGAGGCCAAGGAGGGAAGCAGAAAAGCTATAGAAGATTAGCTTTGCAATACAACCTCTAGCGTAGTCCTTACCAATCAACAGTATACAACGTCCAAAACACCCTCTTTCTGGTCTCAGCAGCCAATAAATCAAAAGAGAATCGCTTCTGACTTTGATGTAAACCAAGTCTGTGAGAAAGACCAACAGCAATTCCTTTGTAATACTGTAGGCTATTGTAGTCCCCCTTTTGAATGCAATAAATAAGCGCTAAAATCAAACACTGCAGTGTCGAGATGTTGTTCTCCATCAAAATAATGCTGAGAGCTGTGCGCCATTGCTTCTCACATAATGATATTTGTTCCGTATCGGGGCAATCGGTGGAGAGTCCAGCGATACTAAAGACAAGGTGCAACTGAGCCAATTTATGTTGGTCTTTCACTTGATGCGGATTTGATGAGTATTCATCGTATAGAGTTAAGAAACTATGTTTGTGTATGACGGGAAATAACGGTGCCCATTCTTGGAAAAAGACATTTAGACATTTGTCTGAAAATAAGCGTGGGGGTGCGAAACTTGGGGCAGGTGTAATCGTTGATAACGAGATGGATTCATTCTGGGGGTTCAAAAATGTTTCCGTGTCAAATCCTACGGAAGACTTGCCGCTATCTTGGATTTTACGATTGCAGATATCTAGAAAGATATTAGCGAGGTAAACCTTACATGATTTTTTTAATGATTCCTACCGACAAAAGTTCTTCCACTTGATGCTCCCATGAAATATAAGTTGGAATGATCGCCTTCCAATAGATGGGGCGGAGCTTGGACCTTAAACATGTCTTCCTTCGGAGGTGATGACTCTTTTCGACTTTCGACTGGAGGTGAATTTGATGTTGAAGACAGTGAAGGACGTCGATTGTCGTGCATCTTCGAGAGCATATCTATCTTCTCATCCTTTGCATCAAGCAACTCTCTCATCTCCCTCAACTCTCCCTCTAATATACGAATTCTCTCCTCTAAAGACTCAGTACTACCAGACGGCAAGTCAGCAATTGTGGACGGAAGATTGTTCACAGAAAATGAGAAACCAATGCTATGCTAGACAATCAAATACCGAGAAAGATATGGGTAGTGACTGTAGGCATGAAAGACCGTTGTACTCACTATCCTCTAGGAAATGCTCGTCGACTCAATTTATCGCTTGTCTTACATTCGAACCCAACACCAGAACATTGTGAACAACACGGTCGAATGCCATCGCAGCGTATCTTTTTGCTTCGACATCTATCGCAGGCTTGTGCAATCCGACTTTGTGAAACCGACGAGCCCACCTTTATGATCTTCATGGGTAAGATTCCGGGCATCTCGAAGATAATTTTCCGTCCTCTTTCAATGTTGTGTTGTTCAACAAGAAGTGGTAAATGTTATTTGCGTCTTTGAAGAATAGGTTTCGGTACGTTTTCGGCGATGCCGATATATTCAACGTTGGTATGTTCAGCTTATCTTTTTTTGCGATCGGGGGTCAACTATTCAATGTAACATTGAGCGGCTTCGTGATAAACCTCAACATTCATTGAGAGGACTGATTTGCCAATCGTGAATGGAGTGGAGATAGTGGAGATGTGATACCTGTATGTGATGTTCTAGGTATGTTCTATGTCGTTAGATGAAGAAATATTCGCTCGGATGAGAGGGTGAAGGGGTTGCATATAAACGTGTTTGAAGGCAACTAAACTGAAAGGGCCGGATCCTTATAGCAAATGGGCATGGAGAAGGGATCTGGGGCAAGGTACTTTGGTACATTGTCGGTGTTCATTCATCCACCCAATAACAAACTACTTTATTGACGGTCGTATGATTGTGATTGGGTGGTAAAATGATTGACTGCATAACCGGTCGGTGGCTTATCCACAAAACCAGAAACCCTCAGACTAAAGAGAAAGTTTTTTGCGGGGATGATCTGGAGGAAGGTACGCACAGAGACACGGTACCTACAGGGTGTACAGGTAACACGATGGGTCATCTTGGCTATCACCAAAGCGGCCAAACGAGCATGATGATTTCCTCAGATCTGGGTGAGTGACCTATTTTGGATGTGTTGGTTTTGCATGGCTTGCGGTTTTGTACAATCTTGAAGATTTGCGAGAAGCATCGACATAGATACCAATGTCTACATACATTAATCAACTTTCTTCTTGGCGATCGTTGCACTACAACGACTTAAGTACTTAGCGGTCACTATCGAAACTTAGTTGCAGTGGAACGTCAACAAGCACACATACCGATTGAAGTATTTGAATTCAGACTTTTCAAGTTAGACTCAAAGGTACCAAGAAGTATTGCCATCGTTCAAAACTACATATTTGAGGTTAGTAAGTTACCCCAGAAAAGGTTATTCGATTAGTGTTATAGGTCTACTGCTATATCTCCTCGTAACTTTCTTTGCGGGGTTTGTAGAAAGATTTTGATGCGAGGGTTCCGAAGGCCATACATACAGACCTTCGCTAGCAAGATTAGGTAAGATTTACTATATAACGTCGATGCTATCACTCGAATTTCGGACCTCATCACCCTATCTATATATTGAACATCAAGAGGCGGCTGATTACACCTTGATATAAAATAGCAATAATATAGAGGTATTACAATTTTCCCCCATATTCTCTAATTAGGCTAATTGCGTCATATCTCAAACTCCGAAAATGTTAAATACCTGTTAAAAGAACAGCGTCATGTGAACCATTTATTGACCCTTCATTTGAATTTGAACTTTGACTTTAATGGCTAGTAAGGAAAGATCAGCAATGCCCGAATCCTTGGGAATATCATTAATGGTACTAGCTTTTAGTTGTTGAGCAATTGGCAGGCTGGCAGGCTAGCAAGGAGGCACAGAGGAAATAGTCGCACACGCACGCTTATCTTATACGCTTTACAGATGCCGTATTGTTCCAACAATTATAGATGTCCGCATATATCTCTTGGTCGAGCATTAGACAAATACTCTCGTAATGATTGCCGACGCCTTGACTCGTGCTAATGTTAGTTGTCTTCGGCGATATACGGAATTGATTGCGCCTCAAATCTCACTAATCTCACTAGTATTCAAATCATAGGTCAACTGGTGCTCCCCGAAATCGAGGTTCTGGAATTCTTCTCTGGTAATTGGTACAAAAATGCGGTGTATTTACCGCATTTTACTTCTAGTGTACATATATGATACGAATGCTTGACCCCTCCGGACATTATCCAGAATCCGAACTATAATCGTATATTCACCCTTCGCACATAAAACGTAAATCGTTCCGAAAGGTCAATTGTATTTCCATCCAATAAAAGATATATCTATCTTATGTCGTCTGTCGAATTCACGGGCCCTTCCAGGATATCTCTCTCAGCACACGGGAGAACTGTAGTTGAGAGACAATGTGTAACTTTTCAACTAAAGTCGTCCTCTTCGTTACTTTCTGCGCAGGGGTTATCATATTTGGTATCCACTTGCACTGATGTCAGAAGTTGAGAAATACTTGAGACTTTGGACAGATCCGATATCTATGAGCACTATTAGCAAATCTAGAAGACAACAAACACAAACAAACAAACACAACAAACCTCTTCGTTGATAGCCCCATAAGCAACCCCTAACACGTCAGTCTCTATCTGTCTCAACTCCAATGCATTGGCTTGAGTATTGGGGTCGACCATCTCCCCATCCAATAATGTTTCCACTATTTCTTCGCTTGCTTGAAGACGCTCTAGTTGCAATTCAATTCTATCTCGCATCAAATTTAGCGCTCGAAACTTGAGAATATCCTCGCGTTCGTGACCACTAATTAATCTCTCAAATTGATCGGTAGATTCCGTAACGTCTACATCTTGCCAGAAAACTTTCAGCGATTGTGAGCCATCGACTTTCTGCACAGTTTTGAACTCCAAGCCGTCTTCTTCGTTCAAACACGCAAGGTAAACAAATGGACAATCCCATGAAGTTTCTCCGTTCGAATGGCCAAATATACGAACGGATGGGCGTTTTCCAAACGCAGCAGCCTTCGCTACACGCAATGGATCAGTTGCTATTGGCTCTACGTCCAGAATTAATGATGTCAAGGGAACTTCTGAGTCGATGAAACCATAATTGAAGAGATTCTCGGCGTCACTCTTGACTCCATAACTAATGGTTATTTCACTTCCTTCATCCAAGAGTATATCTGGTGCAAGGACAAGTAAGGCATTGCCATTCGCCGTGTGTTCCCAATGTGCATTGGGTGTGAATGAGTGATTGACCATATCAAGAACGGGCACCATCACTTCTTCACCAGTTTCAATTTCTAGACTTCTTGATCTGTACCAAGCATCGACTCGTATCCAGTCTGACAGTAGTAATGGTTGTAATGGGCCATCCTCTTTCCACCAACACGAGTGACACCACGGTATTTGGATGGTCTTTTCACGCAGATTTTCGAAATCTCGTGATAACGCGACCATTTTGTTAGTAAGAGAATTCTGAGAAAACAATTAGCAAGTCCCACGGTGGCAATCATTGTTCGCGTTTATCATACTTCTAGAGACGTTCCACTCAAAAGAGTTTTCTCTTCTTCAGTCCACATGGTTGGAACTGGAATCTTCTCTGGTAAGAATCTTATATATTCTGACCACGGATTGTTCACCCCGATATTGAGGGTAGTTTCTGGCTGCACATTTGTATTGTTCCTTGCAATAGTCATCTGTAGCAATAAGAACAACTTCGCGTCTTCTCTAATCGACTTTCCCCCAACTGCTTCTCTCAACTGTTTGAAATGGGAATCTACCCTCTCCATTTCCAACAGAAAATCTTTACCAAGGATAATGTCACTAGGGATGTCGAGTAATGTGGGAAGATCATGCGCATCCACTGAGCTCAACGTTTTTGTAGTGATAATACCATTTGGAAGGCTGGTATTTTCTCCTTGTAGACATATCTTAGATGAGGAAACAATGGTATCGAGGAAATCTACATTGTTCAACTTGCACCAGGCAGGTAAGGAAGAAAGAGGAAGAGGAGCGAAATGCATTTTCGCTGGATGTGTATTTAACGTAGTGGTGAAGTTATTTGATATCAATTTGCTTGAATAACTTTCATTTGATTTCTGAAACAATGAAGGACAATAGTCTCGTGCTTGTTTGTTTGTTATAGTATTGCAATTTCTATCATTAAGGTGTTCCTGCCGCCAAAATATTAATTGTTTTGCCAGAAGGCGGTGAAATGGCATGTTCTAATTCCTCCACTCCAGATTAGGACAATTGATCGTCTCCAGGGCTCTCCGCCGTCCATCATCTTCGATGAGACCTGGCAGGTAGAAAGTATTCATCACCATCTATATCGATCAGCTACTATTCAATTCTCCCTCTCATACATCTCATTTGTGCATCAAATCATCCCATCAACACCCAAGCTTACCCAGCATCTCTACTCTCAAAACACGATAGTCTGATACACCTAATTATCCAACAAACTCAAGCTCAGATCCTTTGAATCAAGCATGTCACCCTATAACACTCTCCCCATAGTGAATCGTCCAAAGAATGAAACGACAATCATCCCCCCCCGTCTAACCCTTCACAGCAATACCTACCCATGCCCAGGTGCACCTTTTCCCTCCCCCTTTTAGGTAGTCCACCATATTCACTACCTAATCACTCTTATCCAAAATCATCTCATCTCATCTCACCCACCCCAACTCCAAGCCTCTCAATAAGTGGCCTTCCACGACAAGCACAACTCTACCCCTCATCAACAAGCCCGCCACTCCCTTAGCGTACTTCACCAATTCACAATCCTAGGCTCCACAACCATCATCACCTAGCCAAACTCTTCGTCCAAGAAAAGCCACCCGCCCAGCCCTCAACGGGATCATCATGATGGAGAATCTACTTCTCGCTAGGCCTTTCCTTCCCCGTTCCGCCCCCCATGCAGGACTCGGATTGGAATGCAGTGTCGTGTACAAGATGACGAGATGTCGAGGTAGATGATGCAAATCAAGTAGAAAAAGAATTCATGCGTATTTCCAAACCCCTACTGTGTTGATTAACCCCCAGTGCTGTAATCAGAACTTTCTTTTCCTTTACAGAATGAAAACCTAGATGTGAGGAATCCGACTTTATTCGTAGCCCTCTCCGAACATCTTGCCATCACACCTCGAATTACGTTCCCTTCCCTCCCTCCCACCTCTCCCAAGCCCAGGCCCAAGCCTAAGCCCAAGCAATGCCATGTACGTATCTAATCTCACAAGACCAGGCAGAAGCTTTAACACACATGAATTTCCGCTCTACCCGACTCCTGAATTAATTATCCCGCGATACTACTGTATGCAATGTAACAGCACTGAAATATGCAAGGAAAAATGGCAGGGAGAAGATAACATATGGTATGATAAGCGCAACAGGGTTAGTTGCAATGAGGAATAGATAGACGTGAAAATTTAGATACTATGATACAGAAACGATATTCAGATGGACGCGTGAATAATCTAAGATAATGATAAATAGTGTGTGAACTAGACGAGTGTGAAGAGCAAAAATGCTTCAGGTCTGAGTGCCTCGAAGTGCTCCACTAACCATTGTAATTTGCAACGGTCTACTCAGCATAGATAGTAGATGTGGACCCCTCAAACCGTATCCAAATACTCAAGTCAAATTCTCGTGCCAGATCAAGCCAGATCTCCTATTCAAAGCATCTAAATTGTATTTTCTTCCATTTCTTTTCCATACGCCCATGTAAATGCGAAAATATCCTAAACCTCTCCATCCATCATCACCATATCCCAAGCGCCGCCCCTTGTATCATAAAATACACCTTTCTATTACCCCTACCTCTTCCCCTCACTCTCTACTCCAACTCAATTCTCTTTCCCCTCAACCCTGCGAACCCTCCAACAAACTTCCCAACTACATACCCCCCAAATGCTCCAGTAACAACCGTAACAGGCCATTTCTGCCATTCCCTATCCCAATCCAAAGGAATAGGTACTGCACCCAACCAAGCACCAAGCGCACATCCTAATGCCGCACCGAAAACTTCATCAATTGGCGCATACAATGATGCTACCTCGAGCCATCGAACTGAATCTACACCATGAATATAGAAGAGGGGAAAGAGTGCTAGAAGCGAGATGTGGGCGGAAGAAAGAAGGGTATGCTCGATGTGGGTGGTGAAGGGAGCGCCAAAGAGGATTTGAAGGGCTGTGACGGCAGGGACGGTTGTGGCTGTTAGAATGAGGGCGAATATGGTAGTCTATTAAGTAAGAATATTAGTGATTGTACAATCGCAAAACTTGCAGGCAATACTCAGAAGGAAAGACGTACAAATATCTTGTGATTGTATTCTCCGCCCTCCAATCCCTTCCGCTTCTCCCCCGGCTTCAATTTCTTCGCCATATTTGATCCAGCAGCTGGTAAACATACAACGGCATAGACTACCTGCAACAATGCGACAGGCAACAGCGAGTGTAATAGGGTGTGTACCGGGTCTGCGACCAATGCATTGAATCGGAAATAATATGCAGATAAAAGGATAGCTGGCTGGATGTGGGTGACTATACGAGCCATATCTGAAGAAAGGAACTCCGTGGGGAATGATTTGGATTTGGAGATATCTCCAGATACTGGGTTGATTCCGGACATGGTGACGGGATCGATCAATGGCATTTCTGGTGTTGTCAACTTCGAGATGTAATTTATTTTTGGGATTACGAGCTTCGTGTTTTAGAGCTCCGTCACTAGCGTCGGCATTTTTCGGTGGGGTGCCGAAGAAGTTTGATATTGGAATTCAAATGCACTAGACTGGCTCGACTGGGGAGCTTGGAGATATTGTAATTTGAGAATGTTCATGATTTATTCTGGCCATTTTTTAAGGCCTTGGAGCCAATTCTGCAACACTCAAGCAACCCTTTGCTTTTTGCCACAGCTCGTAACATTCGTAATTGCAGTAATTTACCCAGCTCCCTCTCTTCTCATGACATTGCAGAACCTTCCAAGAAACCTTTCAGTCCTTCTTCCTACTCTCAAGATCCAGTCCATGTATAGCAACTTCCCAGTAGCAGAAATCTTCAGATCTGCCTTCTTCTTGTGATATCGAGGGACCATCCGAGCAACATTTCAACCGATCATCCATCACTCAAGATGAAGATTCAGGTCTAGCTACCAAGTTTCTCAACGAAAGATCATACACGATATCCTCAATCTTCTTCACATTGTACTTGATACCATCACTTCTTCTCCTCAGAACATCATTCTTCAAATTAAGAATCTGGAATCCTGCATGTAAATCCTTAACGAATTGACTGATTTGTAGAGGTCTCTGGTAATCTCCGAGAGTAACGGAATTGATAGCCAGTCGTGAAAGCTCTTCGATCAAGGAAATGAGGGAGAGGAGGTATTCTTCGATACTGATGTGGAATGCGTCTCGGTCTTTGAGGTTGACGGGGACTATTATCTCGTTAGCTGTGCTATTCGTAGAGAATCTGTGAGCAAGGTACCTTGGAGAATCTCTCCTACTTCATCGATAGTGAGAAGTCTTCCTGACTGAGCAGGCTTTCCATCTTTGTTCAAACCCCCCAGCCATCCGCAGAGAAGAATGGCAAAGATCACATTCTGCACATCTCTTGTCCAGATCCCATTATATCTATTCTTATTAGTGAGGCATTTCATCGTAGAATCCGCAGCGCATACTTGTAATATGGATGGTTTGAAGCAATGCCCGCAAGTTTTTGAATACTTTCAGCTTCTTCCTTTATGGCATTCTCTGCAGAGACAAGAATGGGCTGCACTGTGAAATGTTAGATGGCGGGGTCTAAGATAGCCAGCTTTGGAAGACTTACAGTGAGAAGCTGGTGTTGAATGAGCTCGAGATAAAACCGACTGAGCATTTCTGCACTGCCTCTCCAATGTTTGTAGAATAGCTTTCAGTTGATCTCTTACTTCCGCATCTTCATCAATCTTAGTTTGTAGATCTTCAAAGATCTTTGGGTCAACCATTCCATTGAGATCCGACATTTTACCTGAAGGTTATTGGAGGGGTAATGTGGTGGGGGTGTGTAATTTGTAGATTTGCTCCAAAGGTTGAGCTTTGAAGAATAAATTTCACGTCACACAAGCAAAATATTTTTACCATCAATACTAGGTATGAATGGTACATTTCACAACGCGTCATGCCATCAATATCGCGCACACGGTTTTTGAGTGCAACGCATGGAAATGGAGAGGTTCAATATGGGATATATCATGATTCATGATGATATTAGATTTCACATGCAACTACAGCTCAGCTACAAGATACAACAATACAACGAATGCCAGTTGCCAGAACAGCGTTTAAACCCACCTTACTGATCAACGGCGCGCGTCAAATAGTTTCATTACCGCGTCACTCAACAGAAAGCATCCTATTCAAAGGAATTCATACATACCACTTACCAGAACACAGCTTAAACCAGCATATCATCAAGACTCTTCTTCACAATCCAGGCAAGCCCAAATTTGTAATGAAAAGATGTTCGCTTCACCTGGAGGCAGTGTAATACCAGGGAAACTGTGGGAATGATCATGCGCAAGCACAGCGGACCAATCCCGAGGGACAAAAATAAGTATAATCAATGTGACCGTCTGTGACGATCTTTCAGAGATTAAACTGAAAAGAACAGATACTACACTTGATCTAAGCCTGTACAGAGAAAGTCTTGTTAGCAAAAGACTCATGAAGATGAAGAAGAGTATTAAAAGTATGGGGTGACTTACCAATAGGCAAAGAGAGCTAAGGAGAAAACCAAAAACGAGGGAGAGAGAAGATGTTTATATAGATGTTGGGTAGTGGCCTGTGCGCGTTAAGGAAGAGGCCAGTTGGTGCAAACATGTTTGACGAAGAAACAAATGTGACAAACAGCTTTGACCGCCCATTCTGCCGTATGTGTATGATGCACGTACTACCTAGGTAACGAAATAGAATTCTTTCAGTCAACGACCTCTCCATTCGAGATGATCCACTTCGTTTTTGTGTAATGATGAAGTTGCACTATACGGAGTATCTAATGTGTATACCTGGGTACTAGGTAAGTACCAAATGGACATTGTACTCGAGAAAATCATGTTCAACTGAACTGCTCAAGAAGAATAATACAACATCATTTATTCTACTCAATATACTCCTTACAAGCCTACTAGTAGTCCAGCTACAAAGTCTAAACCACGATGAAGCTGAAGCTCGTAGTACCTACCTAGGTATTTGCCTCCAGAGAATTTCGAATGCGCATCCCCAGTTATTAGATGATAGATGATGTTCACGTGATCAAGATTGTTGGAGTCTGCATCTCCCTAGCACAAACAACCTTTGCATGCAGACTTTGTACACTTCTCAAATTCACCAACGATGTCTCCGCTCCCCAGCTTCCCCGCTGTGCGTCCAGTATTTTCTGGAAGAGGTATATCAATATTAGCACTGTTATATCTCTATCGCCTTCTTCGAAGTTCTTCCACTTCATGAATTATGCTTTCGAATTCCACCTTCCACATTCTCCCACTCCAGATTTGCTCTCCTTCTATTCACCCGGCACATTGAAACCAAACTCATCTCGATGTTGAGTTCACGTAGCTCTCAACCGGACTCGGATACTGCGTTAGTTGAGACGCTATGTGTAGTAATGAAAGTTGGTATCAAAGATTGCTAGTCACCTTGCTCTCTCCTGCGTTCAACAAATGTCATTTCTCAATGTTCATTTCTGATAGTAGCCCGGTCAAGGGAAGAGTCAGTCATACTTAGGTACATTCTTCATAAGACATCTCGACTGATTGATGGACTATTCCCTCTCCCAACTCCGCAGATTTCCAGCAGTTTAGGCTAGCGGACCGGGTAAACTTTTTCAGTAATACGAACTGCTTCAATATCCAGAATGCACTGGGTATTTCGTTCGATCTGAATATCGGAATCGGATTCAAACATTGAAAGTTATTGATTGTCCGACTGCAGCCTGAACCCTGCTTACACAACCGCTGCAGTTGTTCTTGCATCCCCCTCTATATTATTAGAAGTAGACGTTAATGGAGTTGATTTTATGATCTCTGTCTTTTAGTTTCATATCACCGTATGACGAGCCATGACAAAATGCTTTCTGAACTTCTCATGCTTTCGTTCCATCTTTTGGTTCATTTCTTTCCCATCATCTGGCTCGTTCTCAGTATCACTTTTTACAACTCTTGCTTCAATAGATTTACTGTGTTTAAGTGCCATCAAGGGTTTCTGTCAGATCAGTTTTTGGTGCGATGCCAGATGTAGTTCTCATTTAAGAAATCCCATTTTCTGTACTGTCAACCCTTTGACTCTCCCAAGATAGCATCTTCCGTTTTCAGTTCTATGAGTCCTTCTATTCTTCCGTTAATTCTAGAAGCATAGTTTCATTTACAGCCAAAAGTGAAACATGCATGATTATGCTTACTTCGAAGGGACAGTTATCACTCACTAATTTCTCTATTTAGATTATTCGGAATAATTTATTTCGACTTATTGTCTCACTGGTCGACACCGAGATCTGATCAGAATTTCAAGAGCTACAAGGTTTGCTTCTAGTCAAATGAAAACCTGGAGAGCTCTTGAAGATGATAGGGTTGATCACTAGTACTGATAATCAGGTAAACCAAATATCATTCTCTTCGTCTTCAATTCTTGTAGCTCGAGGTCTACATGATTCATGTATCATCAAAGCAAAAGTGTTTGACTTATTCCTTACATCCTATAAGTTATAGTATGAATGTTTGAGTAAGTTTTAAAACACACATCATCAACATCAAATCTGCCGGAGTTATTGATGAGTTTTGGTTTGAAAAGACGTTTGAGTTGATAGGCGTTTTTTAACAGCCTAGGCGGAACCAACTGAGGTTCGAGGAGCTGTAAAGTGAAATTCCTTGAGGAATTGGGAAGAATCTTTAAGGATTCTTGACCTTAAATACTATGCGCTAAAGGTGGCATTTGCCATTATGTAACCTGAGAGGCCTCACTTCCTAATGTGTCTCGGCTGATAGCAGGTCTGATCGAGTAGAGTACAGAAGGAGTAGCACTTACGATGTGAGTCCTAAATGCCAATTTGATACTCTGTCTAGAGAGCTAATCTATGGATGTGTAGGATCAAGCAATCCTGGCCTAGCGCATCCGCTGAGCCTACTGAATAAATGACACAAGGACATTTACCCACCTATGACATGATGATTTTCTCCCTATCTCTAAAGAATTTATCCTTTAAAGTGATCTGGATATCAAATTTCATCAAACTTCACTTTCGATCGATTATCACTTTCTATCAACTCAATCTTTCAATCATGAGATACCCCTCATTAGTGAATCTATTTACAAAATTTTCACTCGAAGTGAATTTGAATATCACTTTCAATCATCACTTCGGTTAACCGAATTTTCCTGCTCATAAATAGCCTCCCCCTCTTGATTTCTTTTCGCAAAATTTCTTCTCCTCTACACAAACAACTATCGATTCATCAGTTCGACTGATCGTGGTCTGCATACACGACTCATACCCATACATCCTTCATCAATTCGAGATTGAAAGAGAAGCTTTTTGAACACCTGGGCCCTTCTCCAATTCGATCCAAGATTTTTCTGCAATCAGGACTTCTCTTTTCGCAGTTTTGCCTCAGTAGCAAAATTAAACCTTGGAGAAGGCTCCTCAATAGTCTTCACTTTCTTTCAGTTGCCAAGCAAGAGAAAGATACATCCAGTAAGTGTCTCTTGAATTTCTTTTAACCTTGGCGCTATGCGTTAGTGAGGATGTTGGAGTTTCGAATTTTCTACCTTGTCATTATTGCTTGTTCATTGCTTGTTCATTGCATACTAATGTTGGAAACATGATAGACAGCATGGCTTCAGAATGTCCTTTATTGCTCGGCCTTAATCGAGATGAGTGGACTCTCAACCTTTTAAGGGCCACTATCCAGGAGTTATCCAGAGAGAATTACCGTATCGAGCTAGGTCGGCCAGGGGAAACGAGACCAATCCTTATGCGTCGGCTAGACAACCTGCTGGACAGACTTAGACCAGATACTGTCAATATGCTCACCGAAAGACATAGGCAAAGAAACTGGCGCCAGGAAGATGTCGTCAGAAATAGACCTGCACGTCGTCCTCGTGCTGCAGCTAGAGTTCAACCGCGCATCAGATTGAACCTTAGAGAGAGAGAACCACCTCTACCAGCAGAGACTAGGGTACCGAACAATTTGATGCAGAATCCTCGCGCACAATCGGACCTGGCTGTAGCTTTACAGGTAGTGAGCACTCGGCTAATTGGCGAAACGATCGATGAATTGAGGAGACGCATTTTAGAGCTGGAAGTAGCGAATAATGGATTGGCGACTCAGGTCTCAGAGTTTGCGGAGGCGGAGGCAAATCGAGGAATCGAGGCCGAACAATTGAGGGGTCGCATTTTAGAGTTGGAGGCGGCTAATAATGGATTGACGGGACGCATTTCAGAGTTGGAGGCAGCTAATAATGGATCGACAACTCAGATCTCAGAGTCCGCGGAGGTGGAGACGAGACGAGAAGTAGAGGCCAATAGACTGGTGGGACGCAATTCACAGTTGGAGATGGCAAATAGAGGATTGACGGCCAATTTACACGAGCTTGAGCGCGCCGCAACTGCTCAAGCGATAGAGAAGTTGATATTGGAAGATCGCACTGAACATTTGGAGGCAACCCTGGCCGCCAGAAACAGACAGACCCTTTCCAGCCGCGTTTCCATGCTAGAGGCTGCTATGATCAGTATGCAGGAAGAGAATATGCGGTTTGATGAGGGGACGGTCGGTATTTCGGAATCTGCGGTGAGGGAATTGGTTGAGATCAATGGGGAGAAGAACAATAGATGGGCATCGTCTCGAAATATTTTGCGTGGGAATGAGAGTGATCACAGGAAAGTGCAATTGCTCGATGAGGTGGTGCAAGGATGGGATAGGTCTATCATCATGAGAAATAATCAAAGACAGACGGGACGCCAGTAGTGGATGGATCACGGGAGAGTGACTCGGTTCGGTCGATGAAGCAAGCTTTGGCAAATTTATTTCGGCATTCATCGAGGTTTTTTTTTTCATTATTGCATGGCTGGTCATTAAGGTTGTTTACTAGAAATTACAAGCAATGACTAGCTGAATAGATATATCACGTGGTTCGCTGTGTGGAATTTCTGCATTCTGTCTCCTCAAAGACTGCGAAGGATGGGTATGGCAATTTCATGCACAAAAAGGAGAGTTTATATCATACAATGGATTAATGGCATCGACGATTCATCCACGGGAGCCTATATCAATGAGTTAGCTCATCTACTAGTTTAGTTTGCAAGTTTGATAGAAGTGCTTTTATCGTTAACCGAAGATTCAAGATCTATCACAAGTTTTGCATTTCCGAATTGAAAATTCGGGGTTACCCCTCGCTTACTCACTTTGAGCGGGAAAAGAGTAGGTATTATTGCGTCTATTGTGATACGTCAGGCTGCATATATAGTCAGACTACCTGGTTCATCGATAATAGAAGCCTGGCAAAGTCATCCTAGAGTTTCTGTAGATCTTATAGCCTTATCAAGAAATAGAACACAATAGCCTACATGGAAATTTGATCACAGCACAGATCCCAGGGTTGTCTCACTCTCGGGCAACACAAATAATATCAAGCTTGGCGAGATAGTAGTTTTATGCGACTAGGTACTTAATGGAAGTAATTATTCATTCTTAGCATTTCAAGGAAACTCGGAGTGCTACACCGATGAACGATAGGACTTTGTTTGTTTGAAAGCACAAAGATTTGTTGGATTCATCCAGCATTGGATGTGCTTGTAGAGTCTCCTGGAAGCTCCAATTGGTCTCCGGTCCACCCCATTCTTGCATAATCCAGCTTCCTCGATTGTCGAGCTTGAATACCCTGTTTATGATTGTTCATTTAGTAATTATCAAGGATGCAAATATTGTGCTTAACGAACCTTTTCCACGGTATCTTCTACAATATATCTGATAATCTTGACATCCCTGCTCTGACCAATTCTTTGAACCCGAGCGATCGCTTGAGCTTCAACCATTGGATTCCATTGTGGCTCCAGTATGTATACATAATTGGCAACTGTAATATTGAGACTATGGATGTTAGTGTGCGGAATTTGCTCGGGCACCCAGAGAAACATACCCCTCTGCCCCTGTCCCAGTTGTCATTATGAGTATCCGTATATTTTCATCTGTGGTGTATTTTTGTAGGATGTCATATTGTTGTGCAGGGGTGCAGCTCCCGTCTATTCGTTCGAAGGGCAGCCCGCAGAGCTTAAGATGATGCCCAACAAGGTCTAGCGATGTAGTCCAACAGGAAAATATGATACTGTTGTCGTGTTAGTTCTGTATTCACACTGGGCTAAGTTCATATTTCATACCTCTTGCCTTCTGTCTGATTTCGGTTTACATCCTTCAGCAGTTCCTTCATTTTAGATGAGATTCCAGTGCTCTCGAATCTGCTTGATGTTGTCAATGAATGAGCCTTGCGTTTGCGTCCGACCTCATCGGCAAAGCAGACATTGTTGATAAATATCTGAGCACATAATGAACAACGTGAGTGAATATCATCCTTATCTGTAATGAGAGAGTTCTTGTATATAGAAACACAATCAAAGCATAAAAGATGTCCACAAGTAGTGAAGCGGCCACGATGGATGACACTACTGCCGAGGCCTTCGATCTCTACATTGCAATAGTGGCATCTAGACTCGTTTTTCTCTTGCAGTAGTCCAAGGGCTTGCTCAGGATCAAACTGGGTATCAGTTTGAGAAATGGAAGAAAATCTCTTGAGAAATGTGCCATGATTACAAACCCGCCGCAATTGTAGTTGTAGCTGGAAGATTCCAAAGTAGCCTTTTTTATTTCTACCTTGACTATCTTGTTGTTTCACGGCCTGTATTTCCTCTCGTCGCGTCGAATCATACAGCGACTTTTCTTCAAAAGAGAAGTAGACTGGCCGGTATACCTCCACTACACTTGGTAGGTTTAGTAACTTTTTGGTACGTCGTAAGCATATTGAGTCCAGCAATGTTCGAAGATTGACAGCGCCTTCATCCTTTTCTTTCAGAAGTGGATGTATAATGTGCTTCCGGAACACTGGAACTTCATCTAGGGGCGAGGAGCGAATGAAAGAAACCAACGCCGCGAGGTCATCCAAACTATTTTGAATAGGGGTACCTGTTAGACACCATCTTATTTTTGCAGAAAGTTGACTCATCTTCATGTTGCGAATCCTGTGAGCTAAGAGATGGTAAGTGAGCAAGAAGTCTACTACAGCCTGCCGGACATTGATCAACTACCTTCGTCAAGAACAAGACGGAACCATTCAATACCATAGACTGGACTTTCTGGATCTAATGCTTCCGCAGAGATTGTATCATATGTACTCAGTACGATGTCCGCTTCGATTAGGGGCTTACGGCTTGTCTCGCGCCCACGACCATGGTATATGTTAATGTTCACATATCCTCGACAGTGTCTATTGATTTGGCTTCAGTCTAGATGATTGAGCCCAGGTGATATCTTACTTGGCGATTTCCTCTCTTCGTCCATCGATGAGTACTGAAATCTATCAACTGGGAACAATTTGTGAAAGCAAAAGGCGGACATATAAGATGTTTGCACAATAATGAGTGTCGATTTTGAACGAACCTTGTATTTGAAGTTCTTGTCGTGCTCAAAGCCTCGAGGGGAATTATCAAAGAAGTCCTCGGCTTCTTTAGATGTCTGCATAATACTGGCAAGTACTGTCAGTGTCTTTCCGAGGCCCATGTCATCTGCCAAAATCCCCCCACCACATTCGATCGGACTATCGCCACGTTTGTGACCTGATATCCTGTGCTGATAACTCCAATATAGTTAGAACAGGAGAGGCCACAGTCTTATAACAACTTGGTCAGAATCTGCTCACCAGATCTGGTTTTCGTATCTATGCAGAGTCCACAAAGAATATTCATCGGGAATTGGACCAAATTGCCTCTGCGCTATGAAGTCTAGTGCTTCTGCCTGGTGTCTACTCATTCGAACTCAATGATTACTAAAGGCAGTCTCAAATAAAGGGCAAATAACGTACTGCAGCAGGGGTGTTTTTATCTTGATGTTTGCCTCGATCCTTTTCAGGTTCTGACCCCTTGTCAACGAATTCAAAATCTTTGTGACCTTCTTGTGAAGTTTTGGTTGAAGTCGATTATCCTCCCTAGCATCTATGTCGATGCCTGCCCAGAGAATATTCGTTTGTCGAATTGTCAGCATGTGGCTGTTCGCTTTCCACAATCATGCTCCTGGGTGCCTTATTGAACCTCAAGAAATGGGGGGTTTGATATTCGGCATATTTCTCGATTTGTGTCGTCTCAGGATGCTGCAAGTGAATTTTTGCGGTTTACAACAATGTAACAATGGCATTACAGATATTCCTAGGGGACCAGCCACTGTGACATCCACATAGACACACGCCTTACTCTCGGCTGCTAATTCATGATTGACTTCAGCTGAGAAAGTATCTCAAAAAGGCAACCTAGATTCTTCAGCTAGCCAAGTACTCGGCTGGTCTTCTCATTAAGAATTGCAAGATCCGCCTGGGACCTAGATTCATCGAGAGCGGAGGTGGCGAGGGTGGTCAGACAAACAACCCCACTCTCACTCAGGCTGAAAACGATGCTTGAGCGAGGGCGCATCTTTTCGGTTAGTGTCGATGGCATCACTCCCTGGAATATCCTATGTCATGATATCGAGGAGTTTTATTTGTATATTATAAATCCGATTTTTCTCAACAAGATTCCTTATTTTAGTACTTTCTTATCGAAGATGAAAAAGAGCCGGGAATATAACAAGGAGAAAACTATACTTTAAGTCTATAATATTAGTAATTATAAAAATAGGAAATTTGTTAATATTATACTATTTTTATCGATTATCTATTTGAAGTCTAACTTAGATCATCGTAAGACTGAAACCCTTAATACTTCTACATGAATTAAGAGACTATCATTATAATAATAAAACTCTATTCTCTATTATTTCATCTAATTAACTCGATGTTATTCGTTAGATTATATTTGCTAAGACTTTTTATTTTCATTCTAGATTACACAAATAGATAAAGAGGAATAATGTAGTATCGATAGTACGAGTGCCACGGAGTGAAGCTAGGAAACTATAGAAATTGAATAGTTTCAATTGATGTTGAAACCATAACGAGAGAAGAGAGCTAGGCTATAAAAGGAATCTGTATTTATCCAATACCCTCCTTCTTAGCCTCTGGTCACGTGCACCATTGACAACGAGTTGTAGCGATCAATTCAACTTCATAGGATCGTTCGTATGACTAAGATTTCCTCTTTAAGGCATCTCAACGTCGCATTGCCATCGTAAATTAATCCGTTGGAAATCCAGTTGGAACGTTTCTTCAAGCAACGAATGATTCGTTCGTTGTTTTTGTATTTGTGTGCTACAACCTCTCCAACAAAGGATAGATTTCAAAACGAAAATAGAGAGTAACTCTTTCCACAAGCCCTTTCCAGACATCCAGATCCAACTAAAGATCCAACTCTATGTCTCCGCAACAAGACAACGTCCAACAATTGTCGGCGAATACCGGTGTGTTTCAGTCTGAGCGCCTCCTCGATTTCTCTGACGAAAGTATCAATATTGGCGTTCAAAAATCACATAAACAACTTGCATGCGCAAAATGTCATACCCAAAAGCTACGATGTGTTCGAAAGTCACCTGGTGAAAATGCCTGTGATCGTTGCCTGGCTACTAATGTCGAGTGCGTTGCTAGACAACTACAGCGCATGGGCAGGCCAGCAGACTACTGTCGTCGCAATAATCATAATGCCAGCGCCAGCATAAATGGTGCTCGATACAAAAATAAATCCCGATATGGCGGTGCAAGTCGTAGAATTGGTAGCACGACAAGTTCTGGCAGTGGATCGAGCCATTTGTCCACGGCGGGTAGTGATTGCGGGGTAATAGCATGGTCGCCGTCGGCTGATGGTGAATCCGCATCTAGCTGTAGGGGTGCCGGCGCTGGTACTGAATTTGCTGAACTATCTCCGAATAAGATTGACGTTGCCATGTGCACGTCTATGGACGTATCTGTGGAGAAAAACGAAAACACGGGTAACAGTAGCAGCAATGATAGTAGCAGCAGCAGCAACAGCACTATCGTGACACAAATCACCCCAACCTCCTACACGGGTTCGGATCTTGATATTTGGTCATCGTGGGCAACTCCAACTCAACCAAATTCTTATGCAGATTCTCCATTTGCTGGGCTAGAAAGTTCGAACTCTTTATTCCCACAGTATAACGACTTCCCGGCAAGCTTATTTGCTCATGGTTTTGATGTGACTGGCATCGGAGCAAGCACAAAGCCAGATAGCATCACAGATTTACAGCCAGAACTTGACGATACGTCCAATGATCCAGTCGAACAACTCACCAAGCTACACCTTGAATTATATCGCTGTCTCACCTCTGTCAAAGCCGTGGAAACAGCTAAGAAAGATAAAATGCTCAATCCATCCAAACCAGATGGCAGCATCGACACCAGTTGGTTACAACAATTATTCCAAACCACAGAAAGATTCATCGATGCCTTAACAAGCTATGTCGGCAATAACTTACCTCCAAGCAACGCTAAAACCGTATCAGCTGGCCTCATCAGCAGTTCGGATACCCAGGAGCTAACGACCACCGAAGAAGCCGACACAGCCACAGGTCTCATGATCGTAAGCTGCTACAGTCAGTACAATCTGCTCACCAATTCCTTTGTTCTTAACACATAATCCCGTTCCCCGGATTGCATTCTCTTTTCGATTTCGAAGATGTATCCTCTTTTTATTTTTAATACAGCTTTATCTCCTCACTTTTTTCCAAGTTTTGCTACCACAGGAAATACTGACTCCCGGATCTTCTAGTGCGTCTTCTCCAGATTTTCGACGTCGTGGTCTTCATCATTGAAACCCACCGCGATTTTCAATGTCCAGGAAGTTATGTCGAGATACGCTTTGGGTCTTTTGCAGCTAAAACTGATCGCATGCTCTCGGCCCGCTTGCTCGGTCAATACGTACTGCATCTTCTGTGTGGAATTTCTGAGGCGGTTGATAAAGCTATCGCCTCGCGCCAGCCGTATGCTCGCGCGATTGTCGATGCGCGGAGAGTGGAGGCGAAGTTGAAAGAGCGTATTGCGATTGCATTCCACGAGTCTTAAGAAAAAAGGATTTGTATCGATAAGCATCTCGTTTTTGGATTGAAGAACTTTCGTTGAGGTAGATTCGAGGACTTGAGAGAGGTTGAACTATTCGTCAGATGATGTATCTTTGCGCAAAGGGCATTATATAGGATGCTGCAAGGCCAGCAAAGGCCTTTTGAGTCTGGGTCCAGCAGTGAAGGAAGTGAGAATTATCCACAGGAGACCGTTACGTGCTATGGGAGATATGATCAGGTGACTCGGTCATGTCACATTTCATGAGCCGACGCCGAATCAACGGTCTACAGAGCAGGAAATTTTGTTTAAGAAATGGAATCTCTTTGCCGTTTGCGTAGAAAATGAAAGTTGTCGGGGCTATTCAATTCCTCAATCAAATCTAGCGGTGCGATTAGTATGCAGAGCTTTTCCTCGATATCGTAGTTATCCCTAGAGTTGTCTCCGCTTAGGTAGGTGCAAAGTTACGAGTGCTTCGATTGTTATTTCCTTTAATCGAATTTTTATTCTGGCGTCTAGTTTGAACCACCTCGAAAGGTCTCTATAAGATTACACGTGACCCAAGAATCAACTTCTCATACCAAGAAAGCATCGAGTTTCGGGCAGGGATTATTGAAAAGTTGCAAACGAAGGAAGAATATCTGAGGGCCGAAAACATTGGAAAGAGCGTAACATTTTGTTTAGAATTTACCTCTTTTTTTCTAATAAATTCATTTCTTTCGGGGCATTCTCAAGCCCTCAGATCTGATTTCGTTGAAATGACATGAGATCTCTTATCTTTCATCTTATGCGGGTGCTAAACAAATTCCTAGACTTCACTTCGGACAAAGATTATGTGATCTCGTCCTATTTAGCTATTATCAGAATGCCCAATCACTTACATTTGTGCATATGCGATCTATCTTACCCTCTATCGAAGTACTCCCCAAGCCCTAATTTGTTCGAATGTTGTAAGATATCTTGCCTTTTCTTCCCTGGAAAAATCCCCCAAAGCCCCCATCCTCACTTCGTTAGACTACTTGTGTGTACCAAATTCCACCCCACTCACAACTACTTCATTTGTTCTTAATATTTCCGACAGGACTTGATCTACTTCGACAGTAGTGACAGGGAGATCTAGTATCATGAACTGGATATTTGGAGGTGAAAGCTCGTCCGAACTCGAGTTGTTTTCCGCCTCTTCCTCGGGCCGTGAGTCAACAATAACTAAAAATGACGATGAGATATCACCGTTAGCAGGCAGGGCATGAATTAGGGCCACAGAGGTCTCCACCCAGTTGTATCAGGATACTCAGCCTTCAAAGGGTTACGCCACTGCACGACAGGCGCTTGACGAACTCGAGAATCCGACGAGAGGTATCACTGGCCCTCATGTAGTCATGTGCGTGGACTTTAAACCGTCACGTTTTCCGGTCACATGAGATGTTCGAATGAAGTGAGAATTGGGGACTTGAGGGCTACCTAGCCCCCTTAAAACCCTGAATAGAACGTCCTCCGATGATAGCCATGTTTTCGAACGGCTTGTATTACATAATCATGTACTTTTCTATGGTAAATCAAACCATTTAATTGAATCGCGCCATTCAGGACAAAGTGTTGTCTAAAGGAGTGAATTCTAATGCAAACCGTCGCTTTCACCCCTGAGAGTATCTGTATTTGCAGCTCTTAAATCTGACCGAAAAACGCCATCCGTTATTACCCCGCCCACAAGATACTTAATTGTGGGGGACTCGGAGAGGGAGGGGGTCTGACGACATGGGACTAAGATCAGCGAGATATAGACATAAGCACTAATTTTCTTCGAGAATGCCATCTAAAATAGCGGGCGTAAGTAGCATTTTAAACGTTTTCGTAAAGTCGCCGAGTCGGCAACGGACCTTTTAAGTCTGAATAGGTATGCTTGTTCGCCGAGTGGACATACTTCAATGTTTCCGAATCGGAATGTTGGATATGTGTTGGACCAGATGGCCAGGCAATGTGTCCGAATGTGACGAATAGTCTTAGAATTTCTCAATCTACGTATTAGTGTTTGGATGTTAGATTTCGAGTCTAAGTTTCTATTGTGTTTTATGAATGGGACGTGTTCCGCGAAGCAGACTCGTTAATTCAACACGAAATAGCAGTTTGATCTTCGAATCGTTCATTCATTTCGACAAAATAACTCGACAAGAAAAATGAAACTCCAGCGCATGTTTTGTTCTTTTGTTCTCTTGGTTGGAACAGCTGCAACGGCACAATCAGTTCTCTTCCATGGAACCTCAGTAGTGATAATTCCTAGCAACCAGACTTCAGCACCGGGGAATAGCACCTTGTTAGCTGCAAACTTTTTTTGCTACATGGGAACGAGAGGATATTTCAGTTTTGGGTGGTGAGCTCTGTTCCATTTTTTCAGAGTTAGGAGAAGTGGGAGCTAGTTCATAGCAGGGATATCTTTGCTAGCTATAGAAAAAAACAAAGCAACCACGAGCAAGAAAAGGAACTAACAACCTCCTAGGTACGTACCAGCAACCTCCGGTGGTGATACCGCCCACTGCCGACCAGACAACCCATTATTCCACTGGTACGAACATGCTAAACTCCTGTCTTGTTCTCCTGCCTCCGGAACCTGCACCTACCTTACGCAAAACTTCCCAATAAGGGCACCGGTTCATGCAAAGCCTCTTCCTCTCCCTGAAAGACCGGTGGAGTATAATATCAAACCGCTGGATATAGGCAACAGGGAGTTTGGTCAGATAGCTGTGAGTTACATTGATGATTCGGCGACGAGACTGCAGGTCTATGGAATTGGAACGAGAGAGGTATTGAAAGGGGAAGAATGTAGAAAGGCCTTGTGGACTTTGAAGGGCATTATGAACGATTGGAAACCAGATGTGGGGTTTGAGTTGGAGGACGTTTGTGATGATGGTGGCAAGTCTGAAGATTTGAGGGAAGGTCGTGTGAAGGCCCAGGAGGTTTTGGGATGGCTATAAATTACCTGGGGACGGGTTGAAGTTGTAGGCCTTGAACTTTATATGTA
Organism: Botrytis galanthina; assembly: GCA_004916875.1. NCBI lineage: Eukaryota > Fungi > Ascomycota > Leotiomycetes > Helotiales > Sclerotiniaceae > Botrytis > Botrytis galanthina. Next base: position 68,491 of record PQXL01000184.1, read on the forward strand.
GTCTTTGATTCTCAAAAATGATAAGATTTCAATTATCTAACCAGTCCTATATTTTCTATTTTAAGAACGCCTTGAGATATCTTAATGTCTTTAAATACTTATTTGTTGATTTCATATTCAATCCATATGATTTATCATATGATTTTTGAGAGAATTTTAGATATTTTGCTATTCATGTAGAATAATTACTTTCTAACTGACTATTATATTTCGGATAATCCTATATCTAATCTTGTCACGATTATAGTCTTGGTGGACCCAATGCGGCACGTGATGGTAGGCCTTCGGGCCTACCTCGTGCCGAATGGGGTCCGCACACATATAAATTGTA